>PISW01002515.1:0-261195 GCA_004023785.1 Mungos mungo
GTTTTTTCAACAGCTGTAGCCAAAGCCACCAGGTCCCCATGTCGAGAGTCGGACAGCGCAGGGGACAATAAAGAGTCAGGAAAGGAGCCCAAGGCATATTCCGAGGACCCGGGCAGGATTCCCCGCAGTTCCCGACCTCGCTGCAGGTCACAGGTCACGGTGCCCTCGGGAGGTCAGGCCAACGGGCGCAGGTGGGAGGTGGGCGGGGGCTGCGGCGCTCACCTGAGGAAGAAGAAGTAGGCGTAGTCCTGCACCACGGTGTGGGAGTGACACGAGAAGTAGCCCAGGCCGGTGAGGTTGAGCCTGGAGCCCGCCGGCACCTCCAGCATGCTGCCCCACGCCTGGTCGCACAGCATCTCGATCTCCGCCGAGTAGAAGAGCCCCGCGTCGCTGGGCTCGTACTGCCACGGCAGGTAGTTGTACAGGCCGGGCACCTCCTGGTGCAGGGCCAGCACCTTGGCGTACACGATGATCTCGGCCAGCTCGGCGCGGCAGCCCTCGCTCAGGGGTCTCCACTCGGACGGCAGCTGGCAGCCGCGGGCGGCCCCGAGCCGGCCGGCCACGCAGAGCGCGGCGAGCAGCAGCGGGCGCAGCATGCGGGCGGCGGAGCGGGCGGCGCGCGCGGCCCGGGTCGGCGCTGCGCCCTGGGCGCACTAGCCGGGGCGCATGGCGGGGCCGCCGCGGGCCCGCGGGGCAGGGCGAGGGCGCAGGAGGCGTCCGGGAGCCGACAGCGCCGCCCCCGCCGGCCCGCGGAGGGCAGCCCTGCGCGCTGGGCTCGGCACGCCGCTCCTGGCCGCCACCGAGCTCGCCGCGCCCGGCCCGCGTCCGCGGCGCTTTAAAGGGTGTCGGGGCGGGCGGGCCGCCTCTCGCCCTGCCCCCCGCGACGGGGCGTGGGCTGCGGCGGGAGGGGGCGGGGTGGGCGGCGGGCCAGGGGCGCCCGGGAGCCGGGGCGCGCGGTGCCCGACCCCCCCGATCCCCGAGGCCCCGCGCGGCGCGGGGGAGTGCGGGGCCCGCGGGACAGGGTCACTCACCGCCGGGGACCACGGCCCTCCTCCCGCGCCCCGCTGGTGCGCTGGGTCCGGGCTCTCCAGGCGGAAAGCCTGTTCCAAACCAGTAATCGCTTGTCCCTTGCGTGAGTACTTGGTAGACGTGTTGACATTTTCTGTGTAGTTCTTTTAGAGTCGAAACTTGTCGAGATCAACTCTGACTTTTGCTTCCCAGCGGTGAATACGCAGACGGGGCGTGCCGATAAACTTTTTCGGGTCTCCCTCGCTGCCTCGCTCTCCTGTTGCTTATTACTTAATGATCATCTTAGGAAAGGCTTCATCAAAGATTTGAAAAGCCATTGTGTCCTCATTTGCCTAAAGCTGCATGATCTACATAATTACTACTTCCAGATTCGGAACACCCTACACCTGAGAAATAAATTAAGACGTCTATTCCACCCAGCTTTTCCCACTCAGTGTGTCAGTGCGTGAGTCCGAGGGAGATCCAGGCTCAGCAGCCTCTTTCTCTCTAAAATCAGCAGCTACTTTTAGCTCTGAATTAACAGTGTTTCCAATGCAGTACGAAGAAAAAAGAGGGTGGTTACTTATAAATATATTTATAATATTTGTATATATGTATTACATCTTACATATAAGGCATATACTATGCATCCCATGGTACATATGCATATTACACGTATGATATATTTATAATAAATTTATTAGCAGAATTGCCTTACAAGGGAAGGCTTTGTTCTATAAGCATCTTATTTCTGCAAGTCTGAGCCTTGGAACCCACTACATTTCTATGCACTGAAGGGAAAATTTGTAGGGAATTCTAGAAGGAAAGGTAAGGAGAAGAGAGGATACAGCAGCAGGAGAGAAGTCTAGGCCTCACCTCCCCACGGCTCCCAAATCTTCCTGTGACCCCTAAATCTTCAGCAAGGGCAGTCTAATTCATGAGACCTTGCCACCCACCAACTACAGTCCTTGAGCGGAACTCTCTGGTGCAGGTCGCTCCCCGCAGGACACGGAGTCGGGAGGAAGAGGCCGTGAGAAAGGGCGTCTCTGCAAGCTGGGAGGGGTCCCCTCCGGGGGAGGCTTTGAACACCCGCAGAAGTGGAATGACCAGGACTCCAGGCAGCCCTGGCCCGCTGGGGAGAGAGGGAGACTAGAGCTAACATTCTGTCGCACTAGCCCAGAATCTGATTGGCGACTCAATCAACCAAATTCTTATTCCTACAGAATCCTCTGTAAATGGTGTTCAAGGATGACTCAGGGGGCGCCTGGGGGGTTCAGTCAGTTAAGCATCTGACTTCGGCTCAGGTCATGATCTCACGGTTTGTGGGTTCAAGCCCCGCATTGGGCTCTGTGCTGACAGCTCAGAACCTGGAGCCTGCTTCGGATTCTGTGTCTTCCTCTCTCTGCTCCTCCCTTGCTCATGCTCTGTCTCTGTCTCTTGATAATAAATAAACATTAAAAAAAAATTTTTAAAAAAAGGATGACCTCAGACACCGTATGTCAGCACTGCTCACCTGTCTGTCACTGAATATGTAATTTAGGAAATTTCACAATGTCATGGTCTGGGTCTGCTAGGGCTGCCATAGCAAAATACACCAACTAGTGGTTTTAACAACAGACAGTTCTTTTGTTACAGTTCTAGAGGCCGGAAGTCCAAGGTTGAGACATCATCAGGGTTGGTTTCTGGTGTGGTCTCTCTTCCACGCTTGTAGATGGCTACCTCCTCTCTGTTTCTTCACATGGCCTCTCCTTTTGTGCATGGAGAGAGAGAGACCTGATGTCTCTTCCTCCTCATATAAGGACACCAGTGCTATTCGAATAGGGCCCCACTCTTGTGACCTCATTAATCTTAATTACTTCTCTAAAGTCTTTACCTTCAAATACAGTCTCCTTGTGAGTTAGCATTTCAACATGTGAATTTGGGAGGAGAAGGAGACACAATTCAGTCCATAACAGCTAGTTGGCCGGTGTTCTACAGGTTTGCTGGAGAAAGAGAGAGAGGATGTTCCTGGCAAGCCAACTTAGAGCAAGTGTTGCCAATTACAATATTCATCATTGCTAACATGTATTCATTGCTTACTGTGGCCTAAGCACTATTGTAAGGACATTGAATGTGTTATTTTAATTAATTCTCCAAACAACCCTCCTTAGTAGATACTACTATCATCCTCATTTTGTAGATAAAGAAACTTGGGCACCGAGAGGTTAATTGACTTAGCCAAGATCACAGAGCTAGGCAGCGACTGAGCCAGGATTCACCCCAGCATCAGACTCCAGAAGATATGCGTTTAACTACAATACGAGAATAGGGACAAAATAGGCAAAGTTTTAAAGGTACAAATGGGCCCTTCATCTAGAAGTGAATATATGCATAGTAATAACCTTAGCATAATCACCAGTGATGGCTAAATTAGTACATAATTGGGCTAACATGAAATTTGTATTAACTGGCCACCCTGCTGTGTGTGAGTCAAATGCTGCAATTTATACAGACAAGATGGTTAGAAAGTTTTTCAGTTGCATCTTTAAGCAGCTCCAAGGCCTGGAAAAGATTTGTCCACTTCAACAGACCTTAAAACCCTGACTTTTCTTTCTACTTAGACAAGCAAATAAAAAAAATCAGTATGCACGGCTGATTTCTCTCTTCTTGTACAAACTTGACAGAATCAAATCTCTTCCAATTCTACCCAGAATGTATTTTCCAGAAACAAGCGCCTTTGAGAGATTGTCTTTCTCCTGGACTCTTCGCAGGAACATCATGCTTCTCTTCTCTGTCACGTCTGGCAGAGTGCCTCGCTGACCAGGTTTGTTACCTGGGGCCATGGGTGTGTCCTCTGGTAAGCCGCCTCTCTTTGGGGACTAAGAATCCTGCACAAGCAGAGTTCAAGGGAGCCAAGAAGGGAAGCAAAAATTCTGTCAATAAATGATCGGGCTCAAAAGCGAATAAGGCATTTCCACTGACACCATTGGGTCATCCGGTTCTCAGGTGCTTGGACTCAGACTGAGTCACGCCCCCGGCTTTGCTGGGGGTCCAGCTTGCAGGTAGCAGATCAGAGGGGCTGTTCAGCCTCCACAATCATGTGAACCAATTCGTCTCCTTTTATGTATGCAAATAGATAGATCCACATATCTATAGCCTAAGTGTATGTAAATATATATATCCTTATATTTTTTAATGTTTATTTATTTTTGAAAGAGAGAAAGAGACAGAGCACGAGCAGGGGAGGGGCAGAGAGAGAGGGAGACACAGAATCCGAAGCAGGATGCAGGCTCTGAGCTGTCAGCACAAAGCCCGACATGGGGCTTGAACTCAAGAACCAAGAGATCATGACCTGATTTGAAGTTGGACACTTAACCAACTTAGCCACCCAGGTGCCCCCATCCCATACTACATATACATGTACATATACATATTCATATACGGCTTAGATTATATATTACATATAAGACATATATATATATGTGTATATATATATATATATATATATATATATATATTCATATAGAAGAAGCCTATTGCTTCTGTTTCTCTGGTGAACCCTGACTAGCCATATACTATCCAACCAACTCACTACAACCACCCAGGAGTTAATGTCTGTACCACCTGCCATCTCTCAATCTGAGACAATGTACACCTAAACACGCTGCTTGAAGCTCTACCCACCAGGAGTATTTTCCTCCCCGTGTCCTTCATGTTCAGTCCTGAGAAGCACTGAGTGATACTCGTACAAAATACAGAACAATCTGTAAACCAGGCTTAATTATTTCTTTCTGAGTCAACTGATCATCAGAAACATAGCCAAGAGGCTCCAGATGAAGGAAAGGGAAGGGGCAACTCACCCTCACCCTCAGAGTCAAAGGAATCTATGGGGTACTTGGGTGGCTCAGTGGGTTAAGCATCCGAATCTTGATTTTGGCTTAGGTCATAATCTCATGGTCAGTGGGTTCGAGCCCCACATTAGGCTCCACACCAACAGCATGGGGCCTGCTTGGGTATGTTTCTGATGCCTCTCTCTCCCTCTCTCTGTGTCCCTCTCCTATGTGCTCTCTTTCTCTCTCTCAAATAAATAAATAAGGGGCACCTGGATGGGTCAGTTGGTTAAGCATCTTCACTCAGTGACTTTGGTTCAGGTCATGATCTCACGGTTCATGAGTTCAAGCCCCACATCAGGCTCTGTACTGATAGCCTAGCGCTGGGAGCCTGCTTTGAATTCTGTGCTTCCTTCTCTCTGCCCTTCCCCCACTCATGCTCGCTTGCTCTCTCTCTCTCTCTCTCTCTCAAAAATAAAATAAACATTAAATTTTTTTAATAAACTTAAAAAAAAAAAGAAATCTAAACCACTTATGCAACATACTTGTATCTTCCGGACCTTCCCTGCTCAGTCTTCTACAAACCATTCCCATTTGACCGTAGACTGCTGCTGCACACACACACCATTTATGGCTGGTGGGTCAGACAATACCTCGTTCGTGATGGGAAGCTCAGGCCACCTGGTCACCCCATACACCATGGTTAGGCGTTCTCTACCAAGACCTGATCGCAAGGTAGAAGCCATTTTTCAAAAGGAAAATAGTCCTATCCAGCACAAGGAATCGAAAACCCTGGAGCTTGGTGCTGTGACTCCACTGTTGGTGTCCACGCAGAGGCTCCTTACAGCATGCCGGTTTGCCACAGACACTTCAACTGTCATGGAACCTGATGGGTAAAAAGGCCCAAGGATACAGTGGCTTATACTACAACCCGAACTCAGGACAGGGCATCCTGTTGCTCAGCTCTATTTACAACAGGCAGCCTTCTAGTTGATTCTGTAGATGATCCAAGTAGCACATTCAATGTTGTCTATATTGCTCCCCAAAACAAAAAGGCTCACCAAGCATTTTCCCCCTTTTTTCATTGTAGGCGGTCCAAAGAACAGCTTTACTTTCACTTTGGAAAGGTGACATTTAAACCTCCAGAAACTTTCGGGCACCTGGATGGCTCAGTCAGTTGAGCGTCCTACTTCAGCTCAAGTCATGATCTCAGGTTTTGTGGGTTGGAGCCCCATGTCAGGCTCTGTGCTGACAGCTCAGAGCCTGGAGCCTGATTCAGAGTCTGTGTCTCCTTCTCTCTTCCTTCTCCCACTCATGCCTTCTCTCTCTCTCTCTCTCTTTCTCTCTCTCAAGAATAAATAAACATTTCAAAAAATTAAGCCTCTACAAACTTCAATGAGGTCACAGACCCCTGAATTTTTGTGGGATCCCCCACCTTCTAGTTCACATTAGGAAGCCTCTGAAGTATTTGCTACTTCATGAACATCAAATCCAATCATCATCATGTCATCAGCAAGGCAGAGTGTGATGTTTTGTGGAATTTCTAGACAATCAAGACCTTGCAGAATAACTGTAGCCACAGAATTGGCTTAGCCTGAGGCAAGACTGTAAAAGTGTACTGTCAGCCCTACCAGGTAAAAGCAAACTATTCCTGGTGGTCTTTGCAAATTGGTATGGAGAAAAAGACATATGCCAGGTCGGCAGCTGTGAAGCAGGTGCCCAGGAACATGCCAGTTTTCCCCAGGAAAGATACCACATCTTGAAGAGCATCTGAAATTTTACTTATCACCTCATTAGTTTGCAGTAGACTTCACTCATTCTTCAAGATCCATGTGACTTTTGCAAAGGTGAAACTGATGAGTTCAATGGAGAGGAGTAGAATCATGTTTTGTGTCGGGCTCAGCCTATTGATAACTGGACCTATTGAACAACTGTGGCTGGACGAGCCCTCGTGCGCTGACACCATCAGCCATAACCATCAGGAAACTCGAAAAACGAGTTTATATCTTACAAGCCCTGCAAATTACACGACACACCTGAGGCCACAGAGCAAGGTGACAGGTAGAAAGAGAGCAGGAGCCTGGAGTCCTGCTTTTATTAGGGTGGAGGGTGGGACGCCTAGGGTTTAGCAGACCCATTCTTTGTTGATGAGTTTAAAACATAAGAGCAGAAATTTAAGGCACAGGAAAAGAAAACCAGCGGCCCAAATGCTCAGTTATCAAAATCAACTAAGATCTCTAAAAGAAAGGAGGCTAGAGGCAGCTCCACTCTTCATCTAGTCCTGTGGCTGGCACTGTGTTTATTCAAGAAAGCTGTTTTGGAAGTGCATGCCTCAGCAATCAAAGCTTAAATGAGACATTTGCATCACAAAAAAAAAAAAGAAAACTGAAAAAAACAATAAACTGTCAGGGTGTACAATACCTACCATTATCTGTATTTCTTTCAAGCCTTCAGAGACAGCATAAGTTTTTGCAATCCCCCCAGGAATACAGTCTTACTTCCGATTTACTGTCTTGGTTTGAATGAAAGTCCTAGGGCCCTCCATTTACCCCTTTCTACCATGGTGGCCATCGCCCTTGAGTCAGAGAGCAAATGTGGGGATTCTGCCAGTTGTCAACCATGTCTCCTCCATTTATACTTTCAGAAACTGGGAAAATAACCACTAGCTGAGTCCCTGGACCAAACCAGCCCAGTATGGGTCTGATTTGAGCTAAACTTCACCTACAAACTGAACATTGTACAATTTCACTTTGGTTTAGGGACCCTCAGGGATTTCAGAGCCATTTCAGAGCCAGTGGCTAGTAATCCCCAAAAGGTCTTGGTATTTCCTTTTTCCAATGCACATTCTAGTAAATTACCTCTGGTCCTATTAAAGAAATCTTAGAAGAATATTTACAATGTATACTTGTGGCAATGGTGTCAAGTCTTCCCGAAGGGTACCCTGTCTACCCTTGAACCAAAGGGCTCTATCTCTGTGAATTTACTTATGTCTGGAAACAGGATAAGAAGGCTCAGCTCTCCGCGGACAACTTAAGTCTGGTGTTCTGCTAGGAGGCCTACAGTTTTTCCTGTTATACAGATCAACCAATTCTCTAGTAGACTCCATATTTTTAGTTCTGAGGGACACCATGATCAACTAGCCACTCCTTAAGATCTCTGCCATTCAAAACATCCTGATTCCTAGCATGTCCCTCCTGTCCTTTACTGTAGATGTGCTCACCTTGTCTTAGGCAGTTAAATATTACCATTTGTCCCCTAGTACTTCAAAATCCCATCATCCCCCTTTAAAATCAGGGAACCCAACTAAACGATGGCATCCTCTACAGTCATACCTGGCCTAGAAAGGTAAGCAACCACAGAGATTTTTAAGGATGCAGGTGCCCCCCTCACTAACATATATCTCATTGCCTTTGTGAAGGGAGTGTCTTTGGGCCATCTTGTGGAATATGTAATAGTTACTTTAGGAAGGCGACCAAGCGGCCATTTTATTGCACCGCCGGGGACCGACGACCCCCACTCTCCAATCTGGAATGTCTCAAACTAGAATGTCTCACCATGAAATTCCAGCATCTCCCACCCCACCGAAGTGGACAGCCAATCCTATCCTGCCACAGTCCAAAGATGCCCTTACTTGGCTATCTGCCCACCTGAGATCAAACCTGGAACTCTTGCATTCATAAAACACCTTGCTCTCCCATACCAGGCGTGACTTCCCTGACTCCCCACTCCAGAGTCACAGAACCTCGCCCGGGAACTGCAGACTCCAATAAAGGCTCTCTTGGCTCCATAATTTGGTCTCTCTTTCCTCTCGCCTCTGCATCCATCTATTAAATCTTACAGAATGCAGTTGCGAGCTGGCTGTGCAGATCATGCATAAAATATCTAGTTCGATATTTCTAACCCCTCAAGCCTCTGGATTCCTTCCTCCACGTCATGCCTTAGAAGCTCTGACACCTCAACCTCATTAAATATATGCTATCATTGAACCCAAATTTTAGTCAGCCAATCAAAGTAACCTATTAGAGCTACCTCAGGCAGTACTTAACTCTACACTTTCCAGTATATTCATCAATATCAGTAAACTTAGCCAGAACTAGGTTTATATTCTACCCACTTCAATACCCTGAAGCATACTGAGCTTTGGCCTTAATTACAGTGCTAGCTGACCTTAACTGTGCCTACAGTCACCTTATGAGAGACTCTTCTGCAGTGATGGAGTAGGATCATCTAAAGACGGAGAGACGCAGTACAGTTGATATGTCATTTCCTTCTAAAATAAGTTTAACAAAATCTCAATCAAAAACACAATGGAATTTTTTTGTTTGATTTTTAAAAATTATTCTAAATTAATCCCAAAAAGTAAATGAGTGAGTTCTTCCTCTTCTTTATATTATTTCCTGAAAAACTCAGTCCTAAACCCTTTGGTTGGGACCGAGCATATTACATCTCCAAGCTGGGGTGGGAGGAGGGATATAGGAGACCAAACAAAGGACGTAATTTCTGAATACAACCGCTCACCACAGGAATGAGCCACGAAGGGTAAAGGGGGACCCATGCCAAGAGGCAGCCCAGTGTAGGGTGTCAGAACCCCAGCAGGGCTGGGGGGAGTTTCTGCATATGAACAGCATGTCATGGGGCTTTGGAGCCCAAGAAGGTGAGGAAGATAACCATGGGAGAGAGCAACTTTTCAGAGATTTATGACTAAGTAGGGTAAATATGAAGCCTCAAAGGGGTACAGCCCAACATGAGCTTCAGAAACCAACAAGGGTGAGGAGGACATTCCCATAGTTGTACAGTACAGGATGTCAATGTATAAGCCAGGGTAGGCCACCCTTACCACGTCTATTCAACATATTACTGAAGGTTCTGGCCAGGGTTAGGAATGTGGAAGGCGACAAGTAGTGTGTCAGAGGATGGTCAGTGTAAGGTCGTGTCCATGCAGAAGGGCAGCTCAGGCATAGAATCAGAGCCTTAGCAGTGTAAAGAGAGTGTCTATATCAGGGGAGGTACCAGCAATGAGTGTCATCAGAGGCCAAGTGCACCTGCAGGAGATATGGGATGGTGGCAGGGAAGGGAGATGGATGCAAACAGAAAGTTGACCAAATAAACAAATGCATTAAAAATAATGGAAGCCAGTTTTCTACTGTCATAGAAAAGAGTTACAAATATTGAAAGGAAGAAAAACAAAATAAACCCTGTGGTTCATTGTTTTCAATATAATATAAATTATTCTTAAATAATATAGAAAGAAATGTAACTGTGTGTAACTGTGTGTATATGAATATACATCTTTGTCCCAAGAGTCTTAATGCAATTTCAAGCTTTTATTAACTCAGAAATATACATGTTACATGATTACAAAAAAATAGAGAACAAAAGAGAATTCTTAATTAAAAACTCTCAGCAAACTAGCAATAGAAGGGAATTTCCTCAAATTCTGTATCACAGATACAGAGCATCTGTGAAAAATCTACTGCCAACATAAATGTGAAAGACTGAATATTTCCACCTAAGACCACTCTTACCACTTCTATTCAACATATTACTGAAGGTTCCAGACAGGGTTAGGCAATAAAAAAAATAAAAAGCATTGCAAAGGGAATATGTAAATTCTACTTATTTACAGCTGACGTGATCATCTATCTAGAAAACACAAGTGAATCTATAGCAAAGCTACTAGGACTAATAAGCAAGTTGAACAAGTTGCAGAATGCATGATCAATATACAAAAATCAGTTGTATTCTACGTACTAATAATGAAGAATTGGAAATTGAAATTTACAAAGATACCTATTTATAGTAGCATCAAAATACATGAAATACCTAAGAATACATCTGATAAAATATGTGTGAAAGAATGTACACTGAAAACTACAAAATATTTACTGTGAGAAATCAAAGAAGCCTTTGAAAAGTCATGATCCATGCTTTGCCAACAGGAAACTCAGTATAGTCAATTTTCTCCAAACTGGTCTGCAAATTCCATGCAACCCCAGTCAAAATCCCAGTGGACTATTTAGTAGAAACTGACAAGCAGATCCCAAAGTTCATACACAATGCAAATATCTTAGAATAGTCTAATAACTTGAAAAATAAAGAGCAAAGTTAGAAGGGTTAACATTACCTCATTTTAAGACTCACTACAAACTCAGAATAATCAATAAAGTGTTCTTTGGTGTGAATACGGACACATAAGTCAATGGAACAGAATAAAGGGGGCAGAAATAAGCTCACATATGTATATGATTTTCCACAACTATTTTCTGCAAAGATTCAGAAGCAATCCATTGAAGAAAAGCAGTTTTTTGAACAAATGGTGCTAGAACAATTGGATATCTCTATGTCAAAAAACAAATAAAAACAAAACAGAGAAAAGCCTTCGATCCATACCTTGCATCATATGCAAGAATTATCTCTAAGAGCTTTTATGAGAAAACCTGTCCTAACTTGGGTTAGACAAAAATTGGCCTTTACCAAAATTTAAAGCTTCTGCTTTTCAAAAGACTCTGACCTAAGAGAATGAAACATCAAGCTAATAAAAAAAGCAAGAAGGTGTGGTTTATATAAACAATGGCTGATTCCATGAGTGATTGGAGGATAAACCAGTACTGTTGGGCCAAAAAGTCAGAAAGTCAGGGGACTACTCAACGAACAACACGGACGCATCAACACACACACACAACCCAGCCCGAAGGAGCTCCCTGTGATTAATTAAAATTAATAATGACAATAATGGATTAAAACCTATAGCTTACTATTTATGATCATTGTAAATGATTATAAATACAGTAAAAGCTTAGTTTGTAAGCATAATTTGTTCCAGAAACATGCTTGTAATCCAAAGCACTTGTATATCAAAGTGAATTTCTTTTTTTATTATTTTTTATTTTTATTTTTATTTTTTAATAGTTTATTTTCAAATTAGTTTCCATATAACACCCAGTGCTTCTCCCCACAAGTGCCCCCCACCATGACCATCACCCCCTCCCCTCCTCCCCCTCCCCCTTCAGTCCATGGTTCCTTTTCAGTATTCAGTAGTCTCTCATGATTTGTGTCCCTCACTCTCCCCAGCTCTCTTTCCCCCTTCCTCTCCCTACGGTCCTCTGTTAGATTTCTCCTGTTAGACCTAAGAGTGCAAACATATGGTATCTGTCCTTCTCTGCAAAGTGAATTTCAAGAACCATTGTCTCACTTGTGATCATGTGACATTTGGCATCACGTACTACTCGTATTGCAAGACATCGCTCATTTATCAAGTTAAAATTTATTAGAAATGTTTGCTCATCCTGTGGAACACTCACAGAGCAAGTTACTCACAATGCCAGGTTTTTCTGTAATTTACTATTTACAGTAGTAAATGCATGAATGAATAAATAGAATATTTTAGGGATATTTACCTAGTTACAAGTCGCTCCCATCATCATATATATTTATAACAAAGGACAAAAAGAATAACTTTACAGTTGGAGCAGTCTGGCAGATACCACCTTAATCAAAATAAACACCCTGAGTAATGGGAAATACTGAGTGTGAAGTCTGCTTAAGATTTTCTCTCTCCCCCTCTGTCCATCTTCTCCACTCACATGCTCACTCTCTCTCTCCCTCTCTAAAATAAAAAAAAATTTTTAAAGGAGAACAAAGCAGATCTGTGTTTATAAGAACTTAAGAACTTAATATAGTATATGGGAACCACCCAAATTGCCATCAGAGACTACTTCATAAATTGTCACACATTTATGTATTTGAGTAGGTTATCACAATTAAACATAAATTGTATAGATTCCAAGACATGAACATGACATAATGTTAATTGAGAGAAGAGTAGAAATGATCCATGTGCACATGATGGGTTCTTGGGGCACTGGCAAGCTACCATATTCTGACCTTGGTGGTAGCCATATAGCCATTGACTCTGTTTCATAAGCCTGTCCCACGTATTTTCTTGATGTACGCTATAACAAAAGATCTTTAAAAGCACATCAGACCCTTTATTATACTGGACTATATTATAGATATTGAGCTGCGAAGCAGATCAAATTTTAGCGCCCTCTTAAACAGCTGAGAAACCAAGTTTCAAAAATGTTAAACCATCATTCTCCGGAAGCTGACAGGTATCAAGGCCAGGATGTGGACCCCTCTGTGCTTTGGCCACAGCACTACCATGTGTCTCCAACATTAGCAGTGAAAGAGGCAACAGTTATATCGTTACATCACAACAGTTACTACGATTATGTGCCCCAAAAGTGGGTCAGACAGTGAGCTGGGCACTTTGCACATATCAGTCATCTAACCCTCAGGGTAGCCTGCAAAGAGGGTATTATTATTCCCAATTTACAATTCAGGAAGAAGGGCACAATATAGGCAAAAAATGAAGCTGCACTTCAGATCCTAGTGCACTTACTAGACAAACACTAATGAATTAGCAGCTCTATGTCAGATTCTGGAAAGATATTGGAGACCTAAGCACACAGGACATGATTCCTACCCTCCGGAAGTTTACCATCTTGATAAACTCCAAATGTAAGCCATTGCATCTATGCCTACTGCTCTTCTCCAATAGGAGTGCCTACTGATTTGCCTACATACAGTCCAGAGTCAAACACTTCTCCCAATAGCAATCATGTCACCTCACCCCAAAGTTAACAAGTGAATGAAAAACCCCAGCAGCTTTCACTCAGTTATCCTACCTGAGTTAGGTTCAGAGCTTTTACATTCGCTATTCTTTTGTTACTATACATAGGGAATAGACCCAGAAAGACTGACCAGAGACCAACTTAACAATAAAAGACATTTTTCCTATCATATCATATTTCGTACTTATGCATTGCCTTTCTTGGAGTCTCTCAAAGCAGCTCTGTAAATGTTAGCTCATTCTTCCTTCTGGTATCCTCGGGAGGCAGGAAGCCAATGTTATTTCACAGATAAAGAAGCTAGAGTCCCAAGCGGTGAAATGCCTTCCCCGGGGTCACATAACTACAGGCAGTTGGGGGTGCTGGGAATGGGGCATGGGGTTAAGAATCCCTGCCTGGGGTCCCCGGGCTCCCAAATGGGGCCTCCTTCTTATGAGATATCTTTGTATGTTAAACCATTTGGGATCCTGCTCTGTAACAGGAATGTTATGGGACTGCTGAGAAAAAAACATTCATGCATAGCACATTTTCAGGAGGTAGGCTTAGAACATGTAACCATTGTCTATAGTAGTTAAAACATCCAACTTGGGGATTAATATTTAGCGTAAATCACCCTTCCAGTGACCATGAGTCTATGACAATTTTATCCTGTAAGGAGAGAACAGAAACAGGGGCCTAAACTCTTGATAGACATCTTAATCCGTGCATGTGCTAGGCATGTGCATTTCAGGAAGAAAAACGAGCTAAGTTTGGGGCCGACAAGCACCCCATAACAAGGCACTATGCCCCCTTCCTCCCTCTACTGCTTGATGAAGACACTGCCAACAGCCCTTTTCACGGGTGGCAAAACAGAAACAGGGAGACTGGCTGATTTTTCAGGCAATCAAGATGAGGCTCTAAGAATTCCTGTTGTAATTTTAAGTCTATCAAATCAAGTTCCCAGCATCCGCTCGTGTAGATTTTTAGATACGAAATGGAAATACGGGGCCTGGGTTGAGCATTTTATTCTCTATATGCTACAGTTATCACTCTACATTTGTTTCAACAAATATCAACATGAAAGCTATCAACATTTAGCTTTCAACTACTCTGCGTCAGGCACTATTTAGGTCCCTGAGAGTACAGAAATGAATAAAGCAGAGACTAATGCCCTTGGAGTATACATCCACCAAAAGTCAAATTGGTACCATCGTTAAGTTGGGGAGAGAAAAAAAAAAGTGCCTTTGAAGACATAACGTTTATCTGAGAAAGAACAGCTTGAAAATGTAGTTCAACATCCTCTGAAATGCCTTCATTTAAATGTTGAAATGTCCTTGTAACTGACAAGGTTAAGGTTAAACATGCCAGGTATTACGTGAGTCTCTAAGAAGAAATCCTTCCCTTTTTATGTCAGAGTACAACTAACCCTCAGAATGAAACCAAGGTGGTTTTCATTGACCTTCCTTTCACATCAATGTCCTTGGAAAGAAATGGAAAAAAAAACTAAGTCAACAGTAAGGAGGGATGGAAAGGGAGTATAGCGTGATTATCACAGAGCTGCCATGAGTTTCCCTGAGACCGTGTCAACAGTGGTTCTTTCCCATAGAAAGTGAAGTCCCCTGGGGAGGTGGTGGGAGCCGTGGAGGCTGGAGTGGAACAAAGTTCTTCAAAGGGAAGAGGCCTCCTGCTGCATGGGAGCCCCGCAGCTGGGCCCACTCAATAGACTGCAAATGCCAAGCTGTGTAGACCGGTTTTCACCTCTGAGCACTTGCATGATATCTCAGCTCGTCAGGATCCGCTCAGGGACTGTGCAAAGCTGATGGAATAGCATGCATGGGAAAGTTTACAAAGACTCCAAATATGCATTCAACTGTGTGTTTTCAACATGCTGGCTTAGTGTTCTTGCCAGCTGACAGAAGAGTTAAAACCCTGTTGAAGAGCTTGCTGGAGAAACGGTCTTTTATTCTGGAGGAAGGATCTCGCAGGAGTTCTGGCTTGGTAGGACATTGTAGGGACTGTTTAGAAGTGAATAGAAAGTGTGGAAGAAGTTTGGGTATTCTTATGGTTCCTATGAAAGCATCGCATTAAAGGGGTTAACGAATACTGCCCTGAAACATAAATGAAAGTAGATAGTGCTGATTATAGCCATTTTTTGGGATCCAACTGATGCATTTATAACAAAACCCCAACGGCATCATAATTAGTGTTTTTTCACTAAGTGATTCTTCACCTGCAGTCTGCATTTATTAACCTTTCTATCCATGCTCTCATTGCCAAGGCATAATGTAGTCAGTATTCTAGCAACTTCTACAGCTAAGGTGAAGTACTTCGTACAAAAATATTTGCTTTTTCCAGCTCTTCCATTACTGACTTTGTGCCAGTGACCCCACTTTATACATTACAGCTTTTAAAAATAGGTTATCCAGGGGCACCTGGGTGGCTCAATTGGTTAAGTGCCCAACTCTTGATTTTGGCTCAGGTCATGATCTCATCGTTTGTGAGTTTAAGCCTTGTGTTGGGCTCCTTGAGGGATTCTTGCTCCCTCTCTCTTTGCCTCTCCCTGCTTTCTCTCTTCCACATGTGCATGCTCTCTCTCTCTCTCTCTCTCTCTCTCTCTCTCGTTCGCTTGCTCTCTCTCACTCAAAATAAACTTTAAAAAATAAGCTTTCTGAATCTGCCTTAATAATGTGAACACTAGATATAGTGACTGGCACTCATAGGCGCTCCACATTTGTTAAATGAATTAATGAATATACATGTTCTGTAGCTGTAAATGTACAACTTCAGCTTTCTGAAGCTTGTTCAACACTAAAACTGTTTATTTCATTTACATGCTCTCTTGTGTATTGAATTTCTGTGTTTAAACTCAAAAGGTTAGGATTTGAGGGATAGATTATAGCTATGCTATAACTATAAATATTATGCTAATTATTTATAATAATGAGCTTTGTGCATAACTAAGCTTAACATTCACCAATAGAAAGTAGATCTAACTCTCCTGGAACAACTTTCTAAAGTAAACCAATTCAAAGTACACCTGTTTCTTCCCAACTTTGTGCTCCACCATCACAACTTGATCTTGTCCCCATCTCCAGAACTTCTCTCAAGAGCAGCTCCCCCCACTTCAAGCATCCCTTGGAGTCAATACCCTCCTACCTCTAGTGCCAGACTTTAGGAAAACTTGGCTTTAAAAAAATTATGCAACTTTTTTAAACAAAAAGTTACGAGAACTTCAACTCAGACAAGCTCGTGTTTTGTGACCTCCTTCTCTTAGCCTGTTGCTAAAGTGGTTCTGCCCAGAGGTGCAATCCTTTGCTCAGTTCTCCCTCCTCTTTTCCATGGGGGAATATGAAGAAAAAATGACAGAGTGATCTGTGCTCAGAATGGAAGACTTCGCCGTTCTTCAACTTGTGACTTCCCCACATCCTATCACTCAATGGGTAGATTCTCCTCCAATAAGATGGATATTGCAGAGGGATGGGATTCTTCCATCCTCTTTCTACTCTTCTCTTCCTCTACCCCTCCTTCCTCCACCCTCCCACAAGAAATGAAGATTCGCTAATTTTATTGCTAAGAGCCCAGGACATTCACTAAGTCCCATCTACCACTGACCAGGTTCTTGGTGCCTTTAAGGGCCACACAGGTTAGCAGATTTCTTTCTCTGCAGCCTCCTCCTGTGCAGACTATGCAAAAGTTCAATTCTCAGGGCATCCATCTCTCTTTCCCCACCTCTTCCATACCTATAATGGCATGCTAAGGTAGGCTTGGGGATCCAGACTTCTTTCTAGCTCTATCCCTCCCCAAGGTTTGACTTGAGTGGGTTGTGCCAAGATTTAGATTCAGGGTGAAAAGCATGAACCAAACACAGTCTTCAATGCAGCTTTCACCAGAAAGCACAGCATTGTCCGGACCAGGACCTGCTCAGCTATAAATATAGCAGTAGAGCCGACCTCTTATTATATGGGCATATATTGTACGACTTGTTTAAGAGAAGCAAAGTTATCATAAAGCAAAACTATGTATTAATAAACTAACTTCTTATGACTTTAATCTCTAACCAAAGCCCCTTCCTTTCAAGACATCAATATCTACCTCACCATTATAGTAGATAATAAAGTCAAATACAATAGAAGTCTACTGTGAAAAGAAATTGTAAATACTGCAGAAGATGTGGAATTTCATGAAGTTGATTAAATAAATATATAACTATTTTAAATATATGATAAGCCAGCAATAAGAGATACAGCACAATTTGCCAATTAACAAAGAGAAAATAAACAAGAATAATAACATAAAAAGATATTTTCAAAATAAAGATATTCAGGAGCATCTGGGAGGCTCTGTCTGTTTAGGGTCCAGCTCTTGATTTCAGCTCAGGTCATGATCTCACAGTCATGGGATTGAGCCCCACACTGGGATGCACACGGAGCATGGAGCCTGTTTGGGAATCTCTCCCTCTCTTTCTCTCTCCCCCTCCCTGGTTCAGTCTCTCTCTTTCTCTCAAAATAATAAATAAATGTTTAAAAAATAAACAAATATATTCAACTATCAAAGGATCAACAAAGCATTTGGGAAAAATTAAATGCAACTTTTGAATATTTTTTACAAAAATAGCCCTGTTTGTGATAATACGGAAAAAGTCCAACGTGAAGTAAAAGATATTCTGTTCTATTGTTGCACAATTTTATCTAAAAATTACTAGCATCCTGGGTTGCCTGGGTGATTCAGTCAGTTGAGTGTCCAACTCTTGATTTCAACGCAGGGCATGATCTCATGGTTCATGGAATCAAGGCCTGCATCAGGCTCCGCACTGACAATGCAGAGCCTGCTTGGGATTCTCTCTCCCCCTCTCTCTGCCTCTTCTCTACTCACACTCTTTCTCTCTCTCAAAATAAATAAATAAATAAACGTTAAATAAATTATCTTAAATAAAAATTATTAGCTTCATGATTGGTTTATCTGTTGCTGCATAAAAAAACAGTCATATATTTAATAATTTAAAGGAATGACAATGTAACATTTCTCAGAATTCTATTAGTTCATCTGGTAGTTCTTCCACTTCTCACGGTATTGTCTGGGATGCTGGATCGATGAGAAAATCCAACATGACATCATTCACATGGCTGAAAGTTGGTGCTGGCCATTGACTGGGAGTTTAGCTTGAAGTGTTTTCTAGGACCTCAATTCTCCTCCATATGGTTTCTTGAGCTTTTTCATAGTTTAGTGTCTAGGTTTCAAGAAGTATTGTCCCAAGAGGGTAACTCCCAATGTATAAGAGCTTATCAAGTCTCTGCTTGCATCAAATTTGCCAAATTCCCATTTTTCAAAGCTTGTCATGTGGCCAAGCCCAGAGTCAATGAGGGAGGGAAGGAATACCAGGAGATAAGGTTCACTAAGAGCCACAAAAGTACAGTCCACAAAGCACCCTCTGGCCTCTAATGTGTCCTCTCATTCCCACATTCAAAATACACTTACCCTCTCCAAAACTCTCAAGGTCATATCTCATCAAGTACAGAATCTCATCATGTAAGTCAGTCTAGATGCAACCAAGGTCTCCTGAGTAGAGTTCTTTCTGATCTGAAGAAGTGTCAATTAAAGACACAAGTTTTCTGATCCTCACACAGTCAACATACAATGTAGAAGCAAGGCAGGGAAAACTTCAAGAGGTACTTCTACTCAAAAAGGTTGAAAATGGGAAGCACGCAGCAGTTGCTGGTCCATAGTAATTATTAAATCCAGCCAAGCACATGTAGCCAGTTTGGTTTTTTTATCATGACCCAGTTATATTTCCTGAGAGTGATTTTTTGTGGCTCTTACCTCCACCCTCTGTGTTCAAGCCCTTTTCTGAGTTATCCTTATTTTTTATTATTATACTTTATTGTCAAGTTGGTTTCCGTTAACATCCAGTGCTCTTCCCCACAAGTACCCTCCTCCATGACCATCACCCCCCTTCCCCCTTCCTCCTCCCCATTCAAACCTGGGTCATTTCTCTTAGAAAAATAAGATAATAAGTCTATCCTTATTTTTCTAAGAGAAATGACCCAGGTTTGCAGCTCTTTTTCTCTCAGCTTGCTTCCTCCTTCCCAGAGGAGTTTGAGGATCTTGAGGCACCTTCTCATTTTGAATTCGTCTCCATCCTTTTGATCTAGGCTAGTATAGTTCCAGTACATACTTTGCATTTTTACGTATCAAATTATAACTCATCCTAATAAATAAAATCACACTCACACATCTCTTCACGACAATCCTCTCTCTGTTTAGGGTGTGCAAATCAGAATCATATGGGAGAATACGCTTTAGCTTCTTAGAAGTATTGTTGTCTGAGAGGATCTTTGAGATACTCCTTAGCCTCTCAGATCCCATAACACAGACCTTGACCCTGAAGCCGTATTTCACTACCATCACCTTGGATTTAATCTTCAAACCAATGCAATTTCTAACTTTTAGAATTTTTTTTAATAGAGACTGGGGGTGAAAAACTATTTTATTATCAAACCCACATGTTCTAGCACCTCTTTAGTTCTCAATTCTGCTTGAAATCTGAACAGTTCATTCTTTGGTTCAGCTTGTTCCTCCTGTCCTCTAGCACAGGAGCTAAAAGAAGCCGGTGGCACTTTTCACAATCTTCCCAGAAATCTCCTTAGTCAGATCCACGAGTTCAGTAGTACCCTCTCTATTCCCCACAATACCACAGGCAAATGGTTTTGCTCATTGTTCTGCCAACACATAACTCAGATTTTCTGTTCTTAAGCTTTTCCAGTGGGAATTTCCTCACTGCCCTTATAGACTCCACTCACAGTCTCTTTGTAATTCTCCCAAATTTCTCCCTTCCTTCTACCAGACTCAAAATCAATGCTAGGTGTTATGGCCAGACCCCACTTCCAGGGAGTAATTTCTGTTTTAGTTATCTGTTACTCCATAACAAACCACCCCCAAATTTAACCACTTATCACAATTTATTACTTCCTTTAAAAAATTTTATTTATTTTTGAAAGAGTGACAGAGTGCGAGCAGGGGATGGGCCGACAGAGAGGAAGACAGAGAATCTGAAGCAGGCTCCAGGCTCTGAGCTGTCAGCACAGAGCCCGATGGGGGCTCGAACCCATGAACCGTGAGATCATGACCTGAGCTGAAGTCAGACACTTAACCAAATGAGCCACTCAGATGCCCCACAATTTATTACTTCTTCCATCTCTGGGGGTTGACCTAGAAGTTATTATGCTTCACATGTTGTGGGCAGGATGTCTAGAAAATCTAAAATGGACTCACATACATGGCTGGAAATTGGTACTGGCTACTGACTAGGAGCTCAGGAGTTGGCTGGAGGGCCTCAGTTCCCCTCCATGTGGGCTCCTCTCACAGTTGCTCATGCTTTCTCATAGCATGGTGGATAGGTCCCCAGAAGTATCCCAAGATAATAAGGCCCAAAGTGCAAGGACTTACCAACCCTTTGCTTACATCACCCTTGCTAACGTTCCACTGGCCCCAAACTAGTAACATGGCCAAGCCCAACATCAATGTGTAAGGGACTAATAAGAGTACAAATACAAAGAAGACTGGCTCATTGAGTGCCACCAAAGCTAACAGCGTACTACAGCCTCAAATCAACACTTGATTTCTTTTTCGTTGAGCAAATGATTACTGCATAATGGTCATTATAAAACCATTTTGTTAATTATAAGACAAAATAAATTTGTTTTTATAAATTTTTCTTTTAGTTTTCCAAAATCATACCCATCAAATCTGTTTTACATTGTCTACTATGACATTTTGGGCCTCACTTTAAGTGGATCCCATTTGAGTGAGCTTTTTCTGGTTACTTTGTCTCCTGTTTAGTTTTTGTGCCTTAGTTTCACTGTCAGGTCAAGAACCCTTTGCAGAGGAGGAGTGGGTCACAAAACAGAATTTGGGCATCACTGGTCCTTAGAAATAATACCATCATAATAGCACCACACATCAGCCGTCATGATGAGACAGTTGGGTTTTTTTTAACTTTAGTCATAAAGAAGAATTAAATGATCTTTCTCCCAGCAGCTTACTAGGCACCAATAACCAGATGTGGCTTGAAATTATATACTATAGTACCTTCCTCGTCAAGTCTTAATAACCTACAGCTTTTACAAACTGCTTCTGTATGAGAGTTCTACAGAAATTAGATCTGAAAGGCCTATAGACTCTACAAAGAACATGTAAACAAAGGTATTCTTTTTAAATAGAGGTTTAATTTTGATCTCTGCTACATGTGTAAGTTTTAAATGAAACTTTAAAGAATAAGAATATGTTGTGTTTTATAATACTGTGCAGTCTACACTTGGCATTGGATAGCTGGAATATGTCTTCTTTACATAATGATAGAAAAAAATCAAGTGTTTGAATTCACTGAGACTTAGGAAACACTCTTTTTCATTTGTATTTAATCCTTGATGAAATTACAGGTAATTTGTTTAAAAGGGGGGGATTGAAAGTCCAACCAAAAAGTATATATGCTGACCATTTTGTTTTTCTTCCACGAGATTCTTAGTTTAATCACATAATAGTCAATGTAACATAAGCTTTCTTTTTTTTCCTTTTATTGTTTTTTTATGCAGCATAAATCTGAAAGGTAGTGTAACTGAAACTAATCAAAATGCTTTCATAGAGCCATGATTTCAACAGTGCTGTTTTGGGCCTCCCATGGGTGTTGTTACCTATTTTTTCATATCCTTTTCTTGGACAGATCTATCATTTTACCAGGCCCAAACTTTCCGTTCATTTCACATGTCTTCATAAGCAATTAACAAAGGATGTCTCCCCTTGGCACTTTGTCATTTTGACTTCAGTTTCCATGGCAATTTCAAATCATTTTTAAAAGACCTGTAAATGTTGCTTCAATATGAGCTCTGTTTCTGGCAACTTGAAAATAAAACTGCCAAAGGCAAACCAGCTGGCCTGCACCAAGCAGGAAGGTAGAACCTATATTAGGGATGAGTTTGTGAGAAGCCTCAGCGCCTGGGTTCATAGGTGAATCTCAATAGCAATTCCTCTTGCTAAAAGACATTTCCCAGAACCCAAAGTGCACCGCAGGAGGTAAAATGCTCTACCACAAACTCTTTTAACAAGGATACTGTCTTATTTTAAAGAATCTAATGAGAAAGAGATTGAATGGCTTCCTTCAAAAATAGTTTCCATTATTCCATAATTCCATAAATTATAGTTATAATTTATCAGGAATTTCTTCATATCTCTTAATATTATGAAGTCTTCCTCTTTATCGTCTTTCTCTCTGAATTTGCACTACAGTAAAAACACTGACCATTCATTCATTCACAGTCAACATTCATTTAGCAGTCACCATGTGCCTGTATTATATATCAACACTCTACTGAGTACTTCATCATTCATTACTATGACCTTCAAAAGTAAATATTATTAGCCCCATTTCATTGATAATAAATTAAAGCAATAGCTCAGCAAGGCTATGTTAAGTCGCCCAAGTTCTTCTGGTAAAACAGCTAGTAAATGCTGGAGCCAGCATTTAGACCTCATGTTCTACCTTCTCAATGAGTGACGGAAGCCAAGATCAACGCTCCTCCTAGGGAGATGTCATTACTCTGCGGTAGAATGTTTACCATCTGTTTGACTAGGACCCCTTGGCTTACACGGCCAGGTTGATGCAATAGGCGGTGTCACAATGCCAATAAGTCAGTGGACTCGCTCAGGAAAGAATTTAGAACACATGTGACCCAGACCACCCAGACGCTTGAAGAATCTTATGGGGATTTCAAGTTTATATTTTTATAATGTGAGTATTGAATTCTCAGTTAATACAGCACTCACATATGATAGAGAAGAACCAAAGTTCTAGGGATTTAAATGGCTTCTCCTATTTCACGTGCGTGCACGCACACGCTCGCACGCACACACACACACACAAAGGGTATATTGGAGTGAATTTGTAGATTACTGCTAGTCCCTTGGCTCCAGCCACTAAATAAATGATTTGGGTTGAAGTCTCAGGAAGATGAATTAATGATAAACAAAGACGCACATACAGGAAATAGGATGGTAAAATCCAAAGGGCACTCTCTCTCCAACAGTCAGATCTACAAAAACCAAGATGCTGCCTCTTTGCAAATAAGGCATTCTTCCAGATATCACTGGACTTTAAGTGATTTGAGGACAGAAAGTACAACATCTCAGTCCCCACCACACCAAAGCACCCTGCAAAATAGCAGCCATACTGGCAACTCTCACCAGATGTTGATTGGATACTTGTGCAATAATGTATGAGATTTCCCTCTGATTCAGAGTAACCTGTCCCACAACTAACCCGGTGCGCAGTATGTGATCAAGGGTGAAAGTGGGGGCAGGTACGTCACCAGCCTCCCCCCCATACTGCTATGTGTTATACACAGTGCAGATTTCACCCCCAACTTTCAAACTTCTGGAAATTTCAATGGCATGAGAAGAGCTGTTTTGACACTGCCTCAAAAATCAGTTTCATTTTGTTCATTTGGATTTCAAACAAGAAGGACTAAAAAAAATTCTAGAAAACTCAGTCCTTTCATCATTTGAGGATGACCAAGTAGAGAGCACCATTCCTCTTCCCATTTCTGCGTGGCAACCTCACAGATGGAGCCTTTACCAGGTGGAAGTGGCCTCCGCAAGGCTTCGGTGTATTTTACTCCTGTTTTTGCTCTAGCTTGTCCTACATTATTTTTTCTGCTAACTTCCTGATAGCTAGACAAAGGAAACTCACTTTTTGGCATGACTGCTATCATGGCTAGTAATTTAGTTCTGGAATGAAGGACCATATCTTTCAAAAACACTTTGCTAGTTGTCACAAAAACACTTAGATCAATGGACCCACAAACATATGACCAACTAATCAATGGACCCAACTACTATGACAGAGTAGGAAAGAATATCCAAAGGAATAAAGACAGTCTCTTCAGAAAGTGATGCTGGGAAAACTGGAAATGAAGAAATGAAGAAAAATGAACCTGAACCACTTTCTCATACCATACACAAAAATAAACCCAAAATGGATAAAAGACCTAAATGTAAGACAGGAAGGCATCAAAACCCTCGAGGAGAGGGGCATCTGAGTGGCTTAGTGGGTTAAGCGTCTGACTTCGGCTCAGGTCATGATCTCACAGTTTGTGGGTTCGAGCCCTGCATCAGGCTCTGTGCTGTCAGTTAGCTCAGAGCCTGGAGCCTGCTTCCAGTTCTGCGTTTCCTTCTTTCTCTGCTCCTCCCCCATTCATGCTCTGTCTTGCAAAAATAAATAAATGTTAAAAAATTAAAAAATAAATCCTCGAGCAGAAAGCAGGAAAAAAGTTCTTTGACCTTGGCTGTAAATTTTTTTTAATATTTCTTCATTTTTGAGAGAGAGATAGAGTGTGAGTGAGGGAGGGGCGAAGAGAGGGAGACACAGAATCTGAAGCAGGCTTCAGGCTTCAGGCTCTGAGCTGTCAGCACAGAGCCCAACACAAGACTCAAACCCAGGAGTAGTGAGATCATGACCTGAGCTGAAGTCGGAAGCTTAACAGACTGAGCCACCCAGGTGCCCCAGCAACTTCTTACTCAATGCACCTGTGGAGGTAAGGGAATCCAAAGCAAAAATGAACTATGGGGACCTCACCAAAATAATAACCTTCTGCACAGCAAAGGAAACAATCAGCAAAACTAAAAGTCAACCAATGGAACAGGAGAAGATATTTGCAAACAACATATCAGATAAAGGGTTAGTATCCAAAATCTATTACAAACTTAGGAAACTAAACACCCAAAAACAAATAATCCAGTGAGGAAATGGGCAAAAGACACGAATAAACACTTCAACTGACACATGAAGAAATACTCAAGATCACTCATCATTAGGAAAATACAAATCAAAACCACAATGAGATACCACCTCACACCGCTTAGAATGGCTAATATAAACAACTCAGGCAACAACAGATGTTGGTGAAGATGTAGTGAAAGAGATCTCTTTTGCACCGCTGGTGAGAATGAAAACTGGTGCAGCCACTCTGGAAAACAGTATGGAGGTTCCTCAAAAAATTAAAAAGAACTACCCTACGACCCAGCAATTGCACTACAGGTATTTATCCAAGGGATACAAATATGCTGCTTAAAAGGGGCACATGCATCCCAATGTTTATAGCAGCACTATCAACAATAGCCAAAATATGGAACGAACCCAAATGTCCATCGACAGATGAATGGATAAAGAAGATGTGATATATAAATATATAAACAATGGAGTATTACACAGCAATCAAAAAGAATGAAATTTTGCCATTTGCAACTATGTGGATGGAACTGGAAGGTATTAGGCTAGGTGAAATTAGTCAGAGAAAGACAAATATCATATACCTTCACTCATATGAGGACTTTAAGACACAGAACAGATGAACATAAGGGAAAGGAAGCAAAAATAATATAAAAACAAGGAGGGGGACAAAACATAAGAACCTCTTAAATATGGAGAACAGAGGGCTACTAGAGGGGTTGTGAGGGGGGACGGACTAAATGGGTGAGGGGCATTAAGGAATCTACTCCTGAAATTGTTGCACTATATGCTAACTAACTTGGATGTAAATTAAAAAAATAAATTTAAAAAACCACTTTTCTAGCTTCCTATATTATGTGACCCTTTCAAAAAGTTTCACTTTTTCTGTGGCTCCACATTGTCATTCTGGTTAGACCTGTAAGCTTCTCAAGGATGAAAGATATCATGTTTATATATGTTCCACTGAACCAAGATTATTCCGGTTGTTTGATTCATATTAAAAAAGGACCAGAAGTGCCTGGGTGACCCAGTCAGTTGAACATCTGACTCGTGATTTCTGCCCAGGTCATGATCTCATGGTTCATGGGATCAAGCCCCGCATGAGGCTCTGTGCTGATAGCATGGAGCCTGCTTGGGATTCACTCTATCCTTCTCTCTGTGCCTTTCCCCAGATCACTCTCTTTGTCATTCTTTCAAAATAAAAATTTTTAAAGGGCCATGTTGGGGCACCTGGGTGGTTCAGTCAGTTGAGCACCCATCTCTTGATTTCAGCTCAGGTTATGATCCCAGGGTTATGGGATCAAGCCTCACTGATTCTCCCTTCTCCTTGCCTCTCTCTCTCCCTCTGCCCCTTTCCTCCTCCTCCTCCTCCTCCACCTTCTCCTCCTCCTTCTCTCTCTCCCTCTCTCCCTAAAAAATATTTTTTAATTTAAAAAAGAAAGGGCTTGGGGCACCTGGATGGCTCAGTCAGTGAAGAGTTTGACTTCAGCTCAGGTCATGATCTCATCATGGTTCATGAGCCCCAAGTTGGGCTCTGTACTGACAGCTCAGAGCCTGGAGTCTGCTTCAGATTCTGTGGCTCCCTCTCTCTCTGCCCCTCCTCCCTCAAAAAATTAAACCAAGAAAAAGAGGGTGACTGCTTTAAAGCTTCATTTAAAAGGGGGGGCATATTAAAATCAAAGAATACCAAGAATACCAAGGAGCTCCTAAATATATAAAGCAAATATTAACAGACATAAAGGGAAAAGCAGACAGCAATATAATAATAGTAGAGGACTTCAATACCCCACTCTCATCAATAGATAGATCATCCAGACAAAATTGATAGGAAACATTAGACTTCAATGACACATTAAACCAGATGGACTAACATACATTTATAGAACATTTCATCCAACAATACGTATTCTTCTCAAGCACACATGAAACATGCTCCAGGGTAAATCATACATTAAGCCACAAAAAAAAGTCATAATAAACTTGAGATTGAAATTATATCAAACATCTATTCCAACCCCACAATGGTATGAACTACAAATTAATTAAAAGAAGAAAACTAGAAACCTAACAAATATATGGAGATTAAACAACATGCTATTGAAAGCCAATGGGTCAAATAAGAAATCAAAAGATAAACCAAAAAATAACTTGAAACAAATAAAATGAACCACAACATACCAAAACTTATGGGATGCAACACCTACATTAGGAAGAAAGATCTCAAATAAATAATCTAGCAAGGAAATAGAATAAACTTTTAGAAACCAAGCCCAAAGTTAGTAGAAGAAAAGTAATAAACATCAGAGTAGAAATAAATAAAATAGAAATTTAAAAAGACAATAGAAAAAATCACACTAAATTCAGGGGTTT
This sequence comes from Mungos mungo, assembly GCA_004023785.1. Lineage (NCBI taxonomy): Eukaryota > Metazoa > Chordata > Mammalia > Carnivora > Herpestidae > Mungos > Mungos mungo. Next base: position 27,573 of record PISW01002515.1, read on the forward strand.
TCTGAAAATGTGAACAGTATAGACAAATCTTTAGCAGGACTAACCAAGAAGAAGAGAGGACTCAAGTAAATAAAATTATAAACAAAGGGGAGACATTAAAGTAAAAAAAAAAAAAAAAGGATGGTATGAGACTACTATTAACAACTACAGTAAAACTTTGGATTGTGAGTAACTAGTTCAGCGAGTGTTCCGAAAGATGAACAAACATTTCTAATACATTTTGACTTGATAAATGAGTGATGTCTTGCAATATGAGTAGTACCTGACACCAAATGTCACATGATCAAAACTAAGCCAATGGTTCTTGAAATTCACTTTTATATATGAGTGCTTTGGATCACAAGCATGTTTCATAAACGAATTATGCTCACAAACCAAGGTTTTACTATCTATGCTACATATGCTACTAATTTGACAACCTAGAAAAAAATTAATAAATTCCTATAAATATATAACCAACCAAGACTGAATCATGAAGAAATAGAAAATCTGAGCAGATCAATTCCTAGTAAAAAGATTGAGTCAGCAATCAAAAATCTCCAATGAAGAAAAGTCCAAAATTATATGACTTCATGGAAGAATACTACCAAAATTTAAATTCAAAGTAATACCAGTCTTTCTCAAATTCTTCTAAAAACAGAAGGGAATACTTCCAGACTCATTTTAGGAGGCCAGCAATACCTTGATACCAAAAGCAGACAAGGGCACTACAAGAAAATTATAGGTCAATATCCTTGAAGGACATAGATGCAGAAAATACTCAACAAAATATTAGCAAACAAAATTCAGCAATACATTAACAGGATTATACAGTATAATCAAGAGGTATTTATTTCAGAAATGCAAGGATGGTTCAACATCCACAAATTAATCAATATGACACAACACTTTAACAAAATGCAGGTTAAAAATCATATGGTCATCTCAAGAGATGCAGGAAATATGTTTGATAAAATTCAACATCTATTCATAATAAAAGCTTTCAATGAAGTGAGTATAGAGGGACTAAGCCAATATAATATAGGCCATATATGACAAACCCATAGCTTGTACTCATACTCAAAATCATATTCAATGGTGGAAAATGAAAAGGGTTTTTTTTCTAAGATCAGGAATAAGACAAGGACGTCCATTCTTACTATTTTTATTCAACATAGTACTGGAACTCCTAGTCATAGAAATCAGACAAGAAAAAGAATTGAAAGGCATCCAAATTGGAAAAGAAGTAGTAAAACGGTCTCTATTGAAGAAGACAAAAATAAATGGAAAGATATGCAGTGTTCAGGGATTGTAAAAATTAATATTGCTAAAATGTCCAACTACCCAAAACAATCTACAGATCCAATGCCAACCCTACAATGGCATTTTCAGAGATAGAACAAACAACCCTAACATTTTTATGGAAGAGAATTGGATGGAATAGAATAGCGAAAGCAATCATGAGCAAGAAGATCAAAACTAGAGGCCTCACACTTCCTGATGTCAAACTATATTACAAAACTTTAGCAATCAAAACAGTACAGTACTGGCATAAAAACAGGCACACAGATGAGTGGAACAGAATAGAGAGTCAGGAAAAAACCCAACCATTTAATTAATTTATGACAAAGGAGCTAAGAATATGCAACAGGAAAAGGACCATTTCCTCAATAAATGGTGTTAGGAAAATTCGACAACCACATGTAAAAGAATAAATTGGACCACTTTCTTACACTATACACAAAAATAAACTCAAATGGTCTAAATATTTGTATGTAAGCCCTAAAACCATAGAACTCCTAAAAGAAAGCACAGGAGCATAATGTCCTTGACATCAGTCTTGGCAATGATATTTTTATTTGACACCAAAGTAAAAGCAACAAAAGCAAAAACAAACAAGTGGGCCAACACCAAACTAAAAGCTTCTGCTCAGCAAAGGAAACCACCGATAAAATGAAAAGGCCACCTACCAAATGGGAGAGAATATTTGCAACGCATATAAAGGATTAGAGGTTAATATCCAAACTAAATAAAGAATTCATAAGACTCAATAGAAAGAAAAGCAATCAAGTTTAAAAAATGGGCAGAGAACATGAATAGACAGTTTTCCAAAAACATACAAATGGCCAAGAGATACATGAGAAGATGTTCAACATCACCAATCATCAAGGAAACGCAAATCAAAAACACAATGAAATATCACCTCAGACCTGTTAGAATGGCAATTATCAAAAAGATAAGAAATAAGTGCCTGCAAAGATATAGAGAACAGGAAATCCTTGTACACTGCTAGCAGGGATGTAAATAGGGGCAAACACTAGGGAAAATAATATGGGGGTTCCTCAAAAAAATTAAAAATAGTACTACCATATGATCTAGCAATTCCATCTCTGGGCATCTATTCCAAGGAAATAAAATTGCTATCTCAAAAACATATATGCACCCCCATGTCCACTGTAGCATTCAGTTTCAATAGCCTAAACACAGAAATCATCAAATGGTCCATTGATGAATGAATGAGGAAAGAAAATGTGGTATATAAATATTGTAATTTTTATATATGGAATAATGGAATATTAGCCATAAAAAAAAGGACATCTTGCCATTTGGGACAACATGCATAAACCTCAAGGACATTATGCTAAGGGAAATAAATCAGACAGAGAAAGAAAATATTGTTATGAGCTCACATATACATGGAATCTAAAACAAAAACCAGGGGTGCCTCGGTGGCTCAGTCAGTTAAGCGTCTGACTTCGGCTCAGGTTATGATCTCACGGTTTGTGGGTTTGAGTCCCACATCAGGCTCTGTGCTGACAGCTCAGAGCCTAGAGCCTGCTTCAGATTCTGTGTCTCCCTCTCTCTCTGACTCTCCCCTGCTCATGCTGTCTCTCTATGTCTTTCAAAAAATAAATAAAAAACATTTAAAATTAAAAAAAGAAAGAAACTGAGATATAGAGAACAGATTGTGGTCACCAATGGCAGGGGGTGGAGGGGTTGATGAAATGGGTGAAGGTCATCAAAAGATACAAACTGTCATTTACAAGATAAATAAGCCCTAGGATGTAATGTACAACCTGGTGACCACAGCTCACAATACTGTATCATATATTTGAAAATTGCCGAGAATGTAGATTTTAAAAATTCTTATCACATGAAAAAAAAATGCTGTTAACTGTGTGTGGTGACAGGTGTTAACTAAACTTACTGTGGCCACCACTGAGCAGTGCCTACAGACGGTCAGATCATTACAATGTAATGAACACAATGTTATATGCTCACTTATGTCTCAATAAAATATATATTATTTTTTTAAAAAGAAAAGAACAAATCACTGGTCACCATTCACATACAATTCTTTGTTCCTTGACTTCAGGTGCCCTGGAGTTGGAACTGCTTGGGAAGACATTTCAAAAAATGGACTTGAATGGAAATACATAAGCAAGTGAAACCTTTTTTCCTTGGAAGAAGAGAAAAAGAAGCTGAAGTGTCTAATGCTACCAGGAAATACCCGTCCACAAACGTGAAGTAATAAGAAAAAGGAAAACATGGGAAACAGATCACCGTGGGGAATGGAGGTATTATCATGAATCCTCCTTTACCTCTTTTGAACTGTAGAGATCCAGGAATTTAGCAGTATCTCCAAAACAGTTTTTAAAATCCATAAAATAAACAGATTTTAAATTCCAGGTAAACTGTACCGAACTTGGCAAACAGAAACCTCCTTGCCAAAGGGTTTAAATTGGACAATTTCTAGAAAACCATGCTCTCTCTAAGCTAGACAGGAAGTAAGGGCCTTACGCATGTTAAGAACCTTTATCACACAAGGAATGCCCATATTTTTATACGATATTCGATTTTTCTTTGTTAAATTATTTTCATAAAAAATTTCAAATGTACCCTCCAAAAAATCCCCAGCTACCAGTTATCCAGCTTCAATAACCAACCACATTTTGCTATACTTGTTTAACGATAGGAACTTTTTAAAAGCTAAGAATAGATTAAAACAAGTCCAAGTGTTCAAGTCATTTTGCCACTAAATACTTCAATAGACGTGTCAAAGGAAAAGAATGCCATAATGCCATTAGCACATCCAACAGATTAATCATCTGATACCCGACTTCATAGAAGTTCCTCAAGCACCTAAAGCAGCCTTTGCCATTCTGTTTAGACGCAACACTGTATGAGGTATCATGTGTCCCCATGCCTCTCTTCTATTTCTTTCACACTAGAATATTCCCTTTCCTCTTTCGTGTTCATCCCAGGCCATTGGGTAGCTGAAGACAATGGATCCATAGTCCTGAAGCCATTGCCACACTCTGAATTTGGTTGCAAAGCCATTTCGTAAGCTTTGAACACTCTGGCAGTTGAGATTTCCCAGAGGAGTGTACCTTGGCACTGTGTTTTCGCTCATTTAAGGAAACTGGAAAGTGTATAATCGAGTGTCCACACGACCCTGTTCCCCTAGATCCAGGTGGATGGAAGAAACTGATCACTTAGAACCCAAAGACACCGCTTTTCCAGGAGAGGTCTCTCTCTAGTAGATTTCACAAGAAAGCCGCAGGACCAGAGGAGTGTCCCCACGACTCAGTTATGAGAAAGAGCAGCCTGGGGCTGTGGGGAGCTCTCCTGGGAAAGAACTAAAGTTGATTGTTGAAGGAAGGAAAAACAGTATTTATGTCCGGAAGAGGAAGCTCCCATCACAGACTTGATGAGGCTTAGAAGTAGGGGCTTAATGTTTCTTGTTGGCAAGGCATGTAGCAAGCAGCAGCCTGGGTCCTCAGAAGCAGCTATTTCTGTCTATGTAGCCTCATTCCTTTCTTTGTATTTGCAGACACACAGCCCAGCCTCTGCAGATTAGAAACAATAGTCAGGAGGATGTTTGCACAGCATCTTGTTCAGGGCGGCTCGGAGCACTGGCAGGTGGGGTCTTGCTCAAGACAATAGAACGCCCAGGTGGGAGGGGTTTACCGGCTGGCAAGGGGGCCTGCTCTGTGCACCTTGCCCAGTAGCCCAGTAGCCCCTATGACCTGTTTGGGCCGCCTCTTGCACACCTGCTTTCAAGGTGACTCCTTTAGTTTCAATCTGGGCTACTTGTGAGGTTCCAGTTTCCTCACCACAATCTAAGCGAGACAGAACCAGAGCCCCTTGGAGTAATTAGAAATGAAACTCCAAGATACACCGTCTGGGAGCACAGCTTAAAGGAAAATATGCCTGTGACTCAGGTCCAGTGAACAAACACTGCTTCATTGTCAGCTTCCTGCCGGGCTTAGAGCTTAGCACGGAGGCCGCAGGGGGGCTGGAAGTAAAGAGCATGTTCCAGACCTGGCCTCCGGCAGCTGTTAGTCTGGGCACAGCTGTGTTCTATCTATCTCTGATCTGTTTCTACAAAGTACTTCCCTAATGGATTACAATGTAAATTTTTATTCTGTAAGCTATGCTCTTGTTCATAGTGCCTTGTGTTATAAATAGATACTAAATACTTTGGAATAGTTATCTGGTATCTTTTGCTTAGGACTTTAAAGCATTTCACAAACAATGCCCATGAATGGTAAATTAATTAGTATATTAATTCCTTGTTTAAAAAAGGATAATAGCAGCAGGGTGATGAAAGTCAACTGACGAGAGGCGCCTGGGCGGCTCAGTCAGTTAAGCATTCAGACTTCAGCTCAGGTCATGATCTCAGTTCGTGGGTTTGAGCCCCGCATCAGGCCCGCATCAGGCTCTGTGCTGACAGCTCAGAGCCTGGAGCCTTCTTCAGATTCTCTGTCTCCCTCTCTTTCTCTACTGCTCCGTTCCTGTCTCTCAAAAATAAATAAATATTTTTTAAAAATTTAAAGTCAACTGATGGATGTCAGAGGAAACACTTGACTTCACTACTGATTTGCATTATGACCTCAGGCAAGCCACTCCCCATCCCTGAACCCTGGTGTCCTCGCTGTACACAGCGCTGTCAGCTGAAAGCCCTATGACCCTCTCCTCTTCTTCCCCAGTATTTGGAAATGTTGTCACAGAAACTTTGGCAGATGCATCATTGATATGTAGGGCCAGGGCAGGATGCTGTTTCTCCTGCACGGGGATGATTTCACAGAAGAAGATTTTCCTGCCGCAAATACCTATAGACCCAAATGGCCCTGGGTGGTCATTTACACCCAAGTAAGCAACCTCTAACCTCCTTCTCAGTGTGACATCTTGCACATCCATCTCTGAAAGTTTTGCCACAAAGGGATTCAGTTCTACGTTCAGGTAAGTCTGTCCTGTGCTCAGTGACATTTCAGAGAGCATATCGGAACCAGAGGTGAGCAGAGAGAACCAGCAAGGGGACCACCATCTGCAAGTTCTTCAGGGCACTCCGATTTTGCTTGGGAAAAGCCCCACCCACCGTTTCACCCAGATTTGCTTTTAAGTTCTGTGCACGAATTTAGTATTTGTAACCCGGTCAACATGTGTTAACACGTTCACCAGCCCCAGATCAACTCTGATGAAAGCGAGCAGGTCCCAGCTATCAACGGAGCCTGAGTAACCATCACGTTGAGTGGCTCTCAGAAATAAACAGTTGGAGCCAACCAATGAGAACAGGCTTAATAAGCTCCAGGTGGCTCACCTCCTAGCCATCAGCACACTTGAACTTCCAGATGGTCGTTGAGGCTGATCCCAGGCTGTTTACAATGCTGGAGTCCTATCCTTAGTAACTTGTCTCTGCGTGGGCTAAGAGGCCTACAGTTCTTCACCATATACCTTAGCTACATACTTACTCCTTTACGACCTAGAGTATCCATCACTTTTAGAAATCCCAGTTAACTTTATATCGTTCTTGAATGCTCAGCCTCAATGAAATACCTCACACGGAGGAATAAAAAATCAAGCCCCCCAAATGGAATAATTTTCCTAACATACAGGTCTAGCATCCTGACTGCACTTAAAAAAGTTCCCCCCAAAAGTTTTTAAAAATAACACATGAAACATAGCGAAAGTTAACGTATTCAAGCCAGAAATACCTATTGATTTAGGCTTCTTGAGCTAAGTTGAAACAGATTTAGCACTCCTTCTCTTGGCTTCTAAAAGTCTTTGTCTTTAATTAAAAATAAAAACTGAAGCTAGATGATTGGTATTTTGACTTCCACCCAAGTGTTATTTCTGGGGCAACTACGCAGACCGAACGCCGCTCACAGGACTTCTTGTGCATTTTTATGTGAATGTTTGTTTATAGTCAGCTCGTCTTGGCTCCACACCATCAGACCTTGCCCCACATCAAGTATGCGTGTGTGTTGATCTCCCTCTTGCTGTCTGTAAGTCTATTCCAAGTTTCTGGTGGAGAATCGTGACGGAGAACCCAGGGAGGGGCAGCAGACAAGGACACTGTGCTAGCACCCACCACCATCTCCAGGGGGCGGGCTCACTAAGGGCACTGAGAAGTGAGCCACTCCAGACTCAGGAGATCCCAATTGGTTTGCCTTGACCTTGAGCTAAAAAAGACTCTTCGGAGCCACTGAGACATCATGGATAAAGCATGGAGTTTGAAGACAAGTGACCCAGATCCAAATATTAACTCCGCCCTTTTTTACAAATCAATTCAATCCTCTGAGTGCCAGTTTCTTCCTCTAACATGGCAGGTTATGGTAACGAGTATGGTAATGAGGGAATATAAAGAGGAAAGGGCTTTGAAAACTGCAAACCTACAAATTACTGCTCATTGTTGAGATGGTGATGGGTAGACTGGGGCTCAGGGACCAGGATCAGCTGTGGACTTCCTACCATCTGAGGGTTTCCGGCATTGGGGCAAGAATGCGATGGGGAGTTTGAGGCAGCAGACCAGGTGGTGTCCCGACGCCAAGTTAACATGGCAGGTTGTCAAGTCTAAAGGGAATTAGTGTTGGGCCTGGGGGGGTGGGGGGAAGAGGAGGAGAAGGAGGAGGAGGAGGGGGAAGAAGAGAGGGAGGAGGGGGTTGGAGGAGGGGGAGAGAAGGTGGTTAGGGGTAAGGTGGGACATAAGGTTGGGACGTGAAGGACCTAGAGCTGGATAAATGAATATGGGTTCCAGACTAGAGAGAGGGCCTCATAGGTGGAGGGAGGGTGACATGGGCATGGGGCAAGAGGGACAACCTGAAGCTGAGTCAAACCAAATGCTGTCATCTCTGGGTCCCTACCTCTTCCTTCTCCTTATGGGCTATTGGACACAGAGACTTCAACTTCCTGCTCTGTCACCCCTGAAAATAATTTTTAAAAACTACACCTCCTCTCACACCCTTTGAAGTTAACATTTAGAATATTTCTTCATTGTTTAAATAGTTACAAAGGATATAACTTCTGCTGAGTGGGCATACTGAACAGTAAAAGATAAAATTCATATGACCTTCAAAAATCTTTCCAGTGCAATATAATACCATAGTGATTTGATATCTACCATAATTCATTTTTTTATATGTATTTACTTACTTTGAGAGATAGAATCCCAAGCAGGCTCAATGCTGTCAGCCCAACTTTGAGATCATGACCTGAGCCAAAACCAAGAGTTGGTCACTTAATCGGTAGAGCCACCAGGCACCCCAATAATTCATTTTAAATATACACCAACAAGCAAAAAAATTATTTCATTTACTCCCGAGGTTATATCTCCATTCCACTTTCCCCATATGAATGTATGATAATGTGATGTTTTATGTCTGAAACCCTTTTACTGATCAAGCATAACTATCTGAAGTAAAAATAACTTGAAATTAATTGTGCACATTTAATTAATTTGAAATTAGCATCTAAAATTTCCTGTGACTATATCGCTCTCGGTATCAAATAAATATTTCTGGACTGAATTGTCATTATAGATATTATTTATACATAATTTATGAAAATAACAGGAATACAATTTTTATAAATAATTATTCACTGTACAAGTTAAATTTTATTGGAAAAACTACTCTTCATCAAACTTTTTTCTAAAATAGATGGGGTTTCTCATCAACATTATTCCCATCTTGCAATTATTGTTGGTACAGTTATTATAAGCACTACAACATTCTTTTTATAGAAGCAAAATTAGAATGGAAGGAATTTTATCAGAGCTATGTAAATTATCGAGACCCTTCTGATACAGTGATCTATCAGCGAAATTATTATTACTGATCTAATTCTCTTACAACTCAATTAGGTCTTTTCTCAATTTGCATAAAGCAAAGAATTAGAAACCATCTGAATTTTAAAAAAGCTTACTCAGTCAGTAGACTCATCCAATGTCTTTTGAAAACAGCATTTGCCGGGCACCCCAGAGATTTGCCTACCTTGGGGCAATGCAGCATCACAAGTAGGGGGGAAGGAGAGGGCCTTCCTGTTTTATTAAACAGCCTCTGTGCAAGAACAGAGGGCACCGCATCCTGCAGGAACAGCTCAGAGGAATGGCAGAGAGTTAGAGGAAAGTGTGCCCACAGAAGTGATGCGCCTAGAATTTGGACTCTTAGCAAGCCTTTGTGCATCCCCAAGGATGTGGGTACCCAGATGTGAAGCCCACTGAGCCAGGACCTGAGACAGGGGAGCTGGTGACCCTGGACACCTGGCTTCTCCAAATGGTATTCTCCAAAGCAGGTTGTGTGGGATTTTAGTGCCCTTTGAAATGTTAGAGATTCCCAGTAAAGAGGAACTTCTGGGGCAAAAAAGTTTGGGAAAAGCTTCCTAGTATTTTCCCTTCTTAAGAGTTTCACAATAAAATCTGAGTATTAAAGTCTGACGAAACCTGTTTATTTAATGCAGAATTTCCCAAATGAACTTGATCCAGGCTCATCTTCTCCTCCAAAGAATACTGGTTATATATAAAGAGACATAAGCAATCTGCTCTGGTCCTAAAAGCTCCAAGCTGAATCTCCTGTGTCTTGTCTACGTGGCCTGAGTTATTCATGGCAACCACGGATCTCTCGAAAACACTCCAGAGGGACCAAGACCTAAGACCATTTTGTTCCATTGACTGTTACCTACTAAGGAAGTATTACCTTTTGCTGTAACTTTCCTATTGGGTTAATCCATTCTTAGATGGAGATTCTGATATAACAGGAAGGTTTCTGTGCTGTTGACTTTGGGTAGCAGCTACTGGGGCCATGAACTTAAAAGTGCTCCCCAAAGCACAGCCCATGGATGGTCATCTTGCTGCTTTCCCAGCTGCCCTTCTGGGTCCCCTGGTTGTTGGCAGTATGAAACAAGCCAAAAGAGGATTATAATCAGATGCAAAGTAGAAACCCAAACATAGATGAGTGGGATGTGTATATGTGTGTAAGAGAGACACTGTGTCTCAGTAGATGACTGTTTTTCATTGTATCTAAAGCCATTTGGATTTTAACCATATCATTTGAATTTTCCATCTTTTCATTGCAAAAGATGAAGAGTCAGCTGTATAATAATAATGATTATAAATAGACCAAGTTCATGTGTCACAGCTGGAGAGAGAAGCATGGGAATGCGGGCCAAGTCACCTGATGCGGCTCATGGTTTGGGGACATCTTAGGCATCTGACCCCTCTAAAGATCACCACTAAAGATACACAAAAATGTGCCCAGTTACCCTTTCCCTTTACTCACCAGAACGATTACAAGATGACAAGTTAAAAATTAGTGTTCTGTGTACAAGCTCTGAACATTTTGGTTAGCATGGAGATCCAGTTAGACTCTCCGTTCTTGACGAGAACTCAAAGTACAAACAAACTGGTCAGCACCTGCTGGAAAAGAAGGTTGGAGAGTGATCCTGTGGAGCATCTTCCTTCTTGGAATACAGGAACCGCGATGCTGTTTTCTGGGTGCACAGTCGTTCTAGCACCTCCTCGGAGCAAGCAAGTTGGGTAGAGTCAAAGGCCGACAAAGCTGATTACTGACTCAGCCTCAGCTGGAATCCACTTTGCTCTTTGGAAACCTCTGCTCTCACCTGTGAAGCTGGAAACTAATGCATTTTTATCAGCCTCTGGGAGCCAAAGAAAACAAAACTCAAAATAGCTGCAAGAAAAGAGATGAAGAATCAAAACGAGTTTTTGATTAAAACCACTTGAGATTTCTTGAAGAATTATGCCCCTAAATCCCTTTTATGGGAGGAAAAGGCAGCAAAAATCAAATGGTTGGCCTGCAGTTTAAGAGGGAGTGAGTGGGAAATGTGATCGAAATAAGAGCCCTCAACCCCCCAGGTCTCGGGTTCTAGGAGCTAAGGGTCAGAGAAAGCCGCCCCTGAAGTGCTTGGAAATAAGAACACACAGCGGGACCCTCAGCTGGACCCGCATTTGAGGGAAAGAACTTTCCAAAATCCTCCGTCACCAACCTGTCGCCATCCTGTGGGGGGCAAATGTACCAGCCGTCAGGGGCTGTTCCGTTTCCCTTGGCAAGGAAGCGACCCCCCACGCTGTTCTTGGACAGCAGATGCATTATGTTCTGATTAAATGTACCCCAGGTGTGGAGCCAGCTGCAGCAGATTTTCAGCATGCCTCTACCTATTTCCCAAGAAACGCGGTTCTGCCCTCCATCGGCTCTTCCAGGTCGTAGCTGAGGGCGAGGGAGAGAAGCGTAGCATAAACACATTGCCCAAGGAGACTTCTGGTCCAAACCCACAGCGATTTGTGTAAATCTCCTGTTTGGATTCTGCTGGAGAGGCGAACACAAACCTGCAAGGTGGAAAAGTGGAATCGGGAAATCGGCCCAGGTGTGAGCCCGGGTGTGAGGCAGAGCGGAGAGGACATTCTGTCGTGGCCCCAGACGCTCGTGAAGGGGGCGAGGGGGCGGGCGGGGTCTGTTTTCAGCCTGTGGGTGTGGCTGTGCCCGCAAGTCCTACGACAGAGGGAAGTGCAGTGGCAGGCCTGGCCGGGTGGGCCTAGGCTGCTGCACCCATGGAGGGCTGCCTGTAGGAGGGAGGACCCCATGGGTCATTTCTGGGCCCTGGGCAGTACGTGCACTACCCAAAGCTCTAGACGTTAGAATTCCTTTGGGTTATTATTCTGACCTTCCCCGGATGTACCTCAGGGATTTCCAACCAACGGATTTTATTTATCTATCAATTTTGATCACTGCCTGCAAATTAGATTGTTTGCTTGGAGGAGAAGGGGGTACTTCTCACTCAGGAAGGCCGTGTCAGCACTGACCTGCCATGAATAGAACTACCCCTCCCCGATGCTGGGTACGGGAGAGAAAAGACCTGGGCCGTGGCAGAGATTCAGGGCTTGGTAGCAGACGAGTCATGTGTCTACAAATTCCAGCTCAGGTATTTGGGCTTCCGTCTCAGCCTCCATCGTGTGATCCCCAAAGTGAGAATGCTGGCCCGCCTCTTACAAAGGCATCGGCGCTGGAGACGATCGCGTAAAGCACAGAGCACCAGCGGGCCTCCCAAGGCATTGTCACTGTGTTATCCCTATTCCTTCAAAATCCGAGAAACGCTCACTAGGAAGAGCATGAATCCATTAAGGTACTGCCAAGACAGGGCTGCCATAGAGGCGGGCAGCTGGCGGCTGGAAATCACGGACAGGAGGTGAGGAGGCGGGGTCCCTGAGAGAGGTGAGGCTCGCTGGCCCCGCCCAGGGGGAAGAGGGGGCTGGGGGCCACAGCGGAAAGGTAACCGTGGAGTCACCAGACTGGAGGGAAAGTACTTCAGGACCAAAAGTTCTGCCAAGACAAGACAAAGGAGAAATGGACCAGAGCCAAGGAATGTGCTGCTGGGGAGGAGGCGGGGGGAGGGTGCCTCACTTCCCTGGGCTCCTCCCACAGAAGGTATTCAGCTGCTCACCCGACGGTAAGGACAGGAGGGGCCCTCCTAGGGACTCTAGCAGGATCCTGGAACAGGCAGACTACTAGGGTGAAATTCTCCAAACTTTGTTGATTGCTTACCTGATTTTATCCATATACATATTTTTATTTACACCTCGTTCATCTGCATTGATTACATATTAAGTATGGCTAGATTATAAAAAAAAACACAGAAATCTGTACAATATATTGTGCCCATAGGTCACAATACCTAGGAATTGTGACCTTCACAACTGGTCAAGAGGGGAGATCTCATGTTAAATGTTCTTACATGATTTTTTTTAAAAGAAGTTCTGGTGAGTTTTTCTCCACCCCTTAATGCATCTTCTTGCACACCCAATTTTGGATATTCCTCGCCCCCAAAATGGGAGGTGGAGTCAGAGGGAAGGGCGTCCGCCTCCACTCTCAGATAATAACTGAGCAGTCTGAAAGTGGAAGTAAGTGTTTTTGTGTTTGTCTCTGCTTCTGTAGGTCAGAGGGTTAAAATCAGAGACAGACAAACATCGGGTGGTTGACTTATGTAATAAAAGCACACAGAGCCCGTGTTAGTGCATTTTAGAAAAACAGGAGTTGACAGAAACAGGAGGATTACCACGTCTACAAATGAAGGATGTAGACTCGCCATCCTGATGTCACTTACAAACCCGAACCTGTCGCTTGGTTTCTACACCACTCAGATCAAAATAGGAGCTGCTTCATTTGCTGCTCCTACGGTGTGTGGGTAGGCTCCAAAGTCACAGCCCTCACGGTGTCACCTGGCACAGCATGGCGCCGACCACAGCCAGGGAGCTGGGCTAAGAACACAGGACTCAGCCCAGGTGCGCCTCTCCTGGCTCGTCTGCGCTCAGCTCAGCCATTGCACGTGCTCGCGTTCCTCCTGTTTACACTCCTGATTCCCCACTCCTGTCTTTGTGCACACTCTCCCCTGCCTGGAATGCCTTGGCTCTTCCCCTGCAGTCCCCTCCAGCTACTGATTACATCTACTCAGCTTCCAAACTCAGGTTAGGCTTTGAAAAATGGATGGTTCCCACTGTTTCGTCCCACACTCAGTAACAATTCCAGTAACTAGTTGGATCGTTTGTGTTTGTCTCCCTCTGCTTTGCTGTAAGCTCCGTGAGGGCAGAGCGTGGGTCCCCCTGCCTAACAGACTCAAGCATAGAGGACTTCAGTAATTCTCACTCATGTCGCACCCCAATGTGTGTCCAACTCAGGGAGGGCACTCAGCTCCATGCAGTCATAAAGGGACCAGCCTGGTAACAACTCTGCTACCTTCATCTTATGGTTTCCAGGGTCATCCTAGGCATTGACACCCAGCTAGATGAGGGGGAATGCATAGGAGACTTTCACAGGCCAGGCCTGGAAATGGGAAGACCGCTTTCTCCCAAAACGCAGTGGCCACAGCTTAGTCACTACGACAGAAGCCAGGAAATGCAGTCCAGCTGTGCGCCCAAGAGGCAAGGAATTGAGCTCAGTCATGAACCAGCTTCTGCCACGACGTCCAGAGCCAGCTCACACTCGCTGTGAGCACGCAAAGCCCCGAGGAGGAGGGTGCGCCTGCCTCTGCTACTAAGGGAGGGTTTTGCAGGAAGCTTGAGCACATGTTCCCTCAACATCGTTTCAGACTTGGGCACAGTGCCATCTGCTACTCAGAATAAAACTCAGGAAGGTTTGGGGACCCCAGGAACCACGTTTGAAGAGTCAGAATTTAGTACTCTGGAATCTTCACTGGCTTGGTAAGGAGATTAGAGGACATTCATACGGCAGCCATTTTCATCCGATAGACACCAACCAATAACTGTGAGGACAGGAGAGAGAAGTTTCTTACTAGGTTTTGGCTGACTTTATTTTTCTGTGACATCAAACTAGGAGGTAAACACATGTGAACATTCTTATGTAGGAAGACTACTAACTTTTTGAGGAAATACCAAACTGCACCACTTTCCATTCCCACCACCAACGCAAGAGAGTTCCCCTTTCTCCACATCCTCACCAACACCTGTTGTTTCTTGTATTGTCAATTTTAGCCATTCTGACAGGTGTGAAGTGATATCTCATTGCAGTTCTGATTTGTATTTTCCTGATGATGACATATTGAGCATCTTGTCATGTGTCTATTGGCCATCTGGATGTCTTCTTCGGAAAAATATTTAAGTCCTCTGCCCACTTTTTAATAGGATCATTTGTTTTGGGGGTGTTGAGTTATATAAGTTCCTTATAGATTTTGGATACTAACCCTTATCAGATATGTCATTTGCAAATATCTTCTTGCATTTGGTGACCTTTCCGTTTCTTGTTTCCTTTGTTGAGAAAAAGCTTTTTATGTTGTTGAAGTCCCAATAGTTTATTTTTGCATTTATTTCCCTTGCTCCAGGAGACAAGATAAGAAAGAAGTTGCTAAGGAGGACCCTGGATGGCTCAGTCATGGATTTCAGATCAGGTAAAGATCTCAGGACTCATGGGTTCGAGCCCCACATCAGAACTCAGGCTCCATGTGGAGCCTGCGTGGGATTCTCTCCCTCTCCTCTCTCTCTCTGCCCCTCCCCTCCTCCATCTCTCAAAATGGATAAACTTAAAAAATTTAAAAAGGTCTTAATTTTTATTTAATTATATTTTTTAACATATATCCATTTTTTTCTTTTATAGTTTATTGTCAAGTTGGTTTCCATACAACACCCAGTGCTCATCCCAACAAGTAACCTCCTTCATGCCCATCACCCCTTTTCCCCTCTCCCCCACCCCATCAACCCTCAGTTTGTTCTCAGCATTTAAGAGTCTCTTATGGTTTGCCTCCCTCCCTCTCCTTAACTATTTTTTTTCCCTTCCCCACCCTCATGGTCCTCTGTTAAGTTTCTCCTGTTCCACATATGAGTGAAAACATATGGTATCTGTCCTATGCCTGACTTATTTCACTTAGCAGAACACCGTCAAGTTCCATCCACATTGCTACAAATGGCCAGATTTCATTCTTTCTCATTGCCATGTAATACTCCATTTTATAGATAAACCACATCTTCTTGATTCATTTATCAGCTGATGGACATTTAGGCTCTTTCCGTGATTTGGGTATTGTTGAAAGTGCCGCTATGAACATTAAGGTACATGTGCCCCTTGGGTGAATTCCTAGCAGTGCTATTGTTGGGTCATAGGGGAGTTCTATTGTTAATTTTTTGAAGAATCTTCACACGGTTTTCCAGAGCAGCTGCACCAGTTTACATTCCCACCAACAGTGTAGGAGGGTGCCTGTTTCTCCACACCCTTGCCAGCATCTATAGTCTCCTGATATATTCATTTTAGCCACTCTGATTGGCATGAGGTGGTCTCTCAGTGTGGTTTTGATTTGTATTTCCCTGATAATGAGTGATGCTGAGCATCGTTTCATGTGTCTGTTGGCCATCTGGGTGGCCTCTTTGGAGAAGTGTCTGTTCAGATCTTCTGCCCATTTCGTCACTGGATTATTTGTTTTTCAGGTGTGGAGTTTGGTGAGTTCCTTAAGGATTTTGGATACTAGCCCTTTATCCAATATGTCGTTTGCAACTATCTTTCCCCATTCCATCAGTTGCCTAGTAGTTTTATTAATTGTTTCGTTTGCCACACAGAAGCTTTTTATCTTGATGAGGTCCCAATAGTTCATTTTTGCTCCCAATTCCCTTGCCTTTGGAGGTGTGTCAAGTAAGAAATTGCTGCAGTTGAGGTCGAGGAGGTTGTTTCCTGTTTTCTCCTCGAGGGTTTTGATGGTTTTCTATCTCACATTCAGGTCCTTCATCCATTCTGAGTTTATTTTTGTGTATGGTGGGTCTAGTTTCATTCTTTTGCATGTTGCTGTCCAGTTCTCCCAGCACCATCTGTTAAAGAGGTTGTCTTTTTTCCATTGGATCCTCCCTCCTGCTTTGTCAAATATTAATTGGCCATACATTTGTGGGTCCATTTCTGAGTTCTCTATTCTGTTCCATTGGTCCATGTGTCTGTTTTTGTGCCAATACCATACTGTCTTTATGACTACAGCTTTGCAATAGAGGCTGAAGTCTGGGATTGTGATGCTTCCCGTTTTGGTGGTGTTCTTCAATATTACTTTGGTTATTCGGGATCTTTTGTGGTTCCATACAAATTTTAAGATAGTTTGTTCTAGCTTTGAGAAGAATGCTGGTGCAATTTTGATTGGGATTGCATTGAATGTAGAGATTGCTTTGGGTAATAATGACATTTTAACAATATTTATTCTTCCGATCCATGAGCATGGAATGTTTTTCCATCTTTGTGTCTTCTTCAATTTCCTTCATAAGTTTTCTATAGTTCTCATCATACAGATCTTTTATATCTTCAGTTAGGTTTATTCCTGGTATTTTGTTTTTTGTGCAATTGTGAATGGTATCAGTTTCTTGATTTCTCTTTCTGTTGCTTCATTATTCATGAATAAAAATGCAACCGATTTCTGATTTTGTACCCTGTGACTTTGCTGAATTCATGGATCAGTTCTAGTAGGCTTCTGGTGGAGTCAGTCGGGTTTTCCATGTAGAGTATCATGTCATCTGTGAAAAGTCACATGTCAAAGTGAAAGTCTGACATCATCTTTGCCAATTCTGATGCCTTTCATTTCCTTTTGTTGTCTGATTGCTGATCCTAGGACTTCCAGCACTGTGTGAAACAACAGTGGTGAGAGTAGACATCCCTGTCATGTTCCTGATCTCAGGGGAAACCTTTCAGTTTTTCCCCATTGAGGATGACATTAGCTGTGGGTTTTTTTATAAATGACTTTCATGATGTTTAAGTAAGTTCCTTCTCTCCCTACTTTCTCAAGGGTCTTTATTAAGAAAGGGTGCTGTATTTTGTCAAATGCTTTTTCTGCATCCATCAACAGGATCATATGGTTTTTCTCTTTTCTTTTGTTAATGTGATGTATGACATTGATTGATTTGCAAATATCAAACCAGCCTTGTAACCCAGAATGAATCCCACTTGATCATTGTGGATAATTCTTTTTATATGCTGTTGAATTCGATTTGCGAATATCTTGTTGAGGATTTTTGCATCTGTATTCATTAAGGATATTGGCCTGTAGTTCTCTCTTTTTGCTGGGTCTCTGGTTTGTAAATCAAAGTGATGCTGACTTTGTAGAATGAGTTCGGAAGATTTCCTTCTATTTCTATTTCTTGGAATAGCTTGAGAAGAATGGGTATTAACTCTGATTTAAATGTCTGGTAGAATTCACCAGGGAAGCCATCTGGCCCAGAGCTCTTATTTGTTGGGAGATTTTTTATATCCGATTCAATTTCTTCACTAGTTATGGGTCTGTTCAAATTTCCTATCTCTTCCTGTTTGAATTTTGGCAGTGTGTGTGTTTTTAGGAATTTGTCCATTTCTTTTAGGTTGTCCAGGTTGTGGGTATATAATTTTTCATAGTATTCCCTGATAATTGCTTGTATTTCTGAGGGATTGGTTGTAATAAATCCACTTTCATTCATGATTTTGTCTATTTGAGTGCTCTCTATTTTTTGAGAAGCCTGGCTAGAGATTTTTAAATTTTGTTTATTTTTTCAAAAACCCAACTCTTGGCTTCATTGATCTGCTCAACTTTTTTTTTTTTTTGATGCTATATTATTTATTTCTGCCCTGATCTTTATTATTTTTCCTCTTCTGCTGGGTTTGGGGAGTTCTTGCTGCTCGGCTTCTAGTTCCTTTAGGTGCTCTGTTAGATTTTGTATTTGTGCTTTTACTAGTTTCTTGAAATAGGCCTGGATTGGGGCTTTTGTGTCTCATGGAGTCCAGAGGGAGCAGCCACAGCTACTTTGTGGCGGGTTCCGGGAGCCCAGCCCTGGGCCTGCAGAGTCCATCTCCGGCGTGTGCAGGGCTGCAGCGGCCTGACTTGCACGTGAAGGAGATGGAGCATCCATTAAAGTCTTTAAAAGAAAACATGTATTAGCACCTCACTGAGTGAGGCCTCAGGAAGTACTGCCCTCAAAATAAAAATCTTCCTGGATTCACATGAGACACACCAAGCTAGATCAAATGGATAAAAAAGCAAGAATCATCTATTTGTTGTCTACAAGAGACTCGTTTTCAACCTGAGGACACTTTCAGATTGAAAGTAAGGGGATGGAGAAATATCTATCATGCTACTGGAAGTCAAAAGAAAGCTGCAGTAACCATACTTATATCGGACAAACTGGACTTTAAAGTTAAGGCAGTAAGAAGAGATGAAGAAGGGCATTATATAATATTTACAGGGTGTCTCCGTCAGGAAGAGCTAACAACTATAAATGGCTATGCACTGAATTCAGGAGCACCCAAATACATAAAACAATCACAAACAGAAACAATCTTATTGATAAGAATGTGTTAATTGCTGGGGAATTTAATACTCCACTGACAGCAATGGATAGATCAACCAGACAGAAAAATCACTAAAGAAACAATGGACCTGAATGACACATTGGACCAGATGGATCTGACAGATATATTTAGAACTCTACATCCTGAGGCTATGGAATTCACCTTCTTCTCAAGTGCACATGGTACATTCTCCAAGATAGATCACATACTGGGTCATAAAGCAGCCCTCGATATATATAAAAGAACTTAGATCATACCATGCACACTTTCAGATCACAATGCTATGAAACTTTAAATCAATAATAGGAAAAAGTCTGGAAAACCTCCAAAAATATGGAGGCTAGAGAGAACTCTATGATTGAATGAACACGCCAATCAGGCAATTAGAGAAGAAATATACAAATATCTGGAAACAAACGGAAATGAAAATACAACAATCCAAACTCTTTGGGACGTAGCAAAGGCAGTCCTAAGAAGAAAGTACATTGCAATGCAGGTCTATTTCTTTCTTTTTTGTTTAAATGTTTATTTTTGAGAGAAAGAGAGACAGAGTGTGAGCTGGGAAGGGACAGAGAGCGAGGAAGACACAGATAAAGAAATACCTATCAGTGCTGATCTTGGGGGAGGGGCTGTTTCGTATCATCTATCCAGGCTCCAGTAACAAAGCAGCTACCCAGGGCAGATGGGTGTGGTTTGGTGTAGGTGGATGTTGCCTCCACTGTGGGTCCCGAGGGCCCCGCCTTGGTGGCTGTGGGGGAAAAAATGGCGACCCCTCAGTCCCTTCTCGAACC
Source organism: Mungos mungo (assembly GCA_004023785.1). Lineage (NCBI taxonomy): Eukaryota > Metazoa > Chordata > Mammalia > Carnivora > Herpestidae > Mungos > Mungos mungo. The sequence continues at coordinate 47,425 of PISW01002515.1, forward strand.
AGGTGTTGCAAATCACTCTTTTGGGTCCTAGCTCACTGTGCCAACGGTGCAGCCAAGGTGGGCCATGTTCTATGTCCCACACCCAGCCTCATTTCCAGATCTTACTCTGTGAGCATTAATGATACCGCTCAAATGTAATCCCACAAGTCGGGGCACTTCCTAGCAGGGGATCGAGTAGGGGACTGGTTCCTCCCGATGCCAACTGTGACTGCGATCCCTTGCGTACCATCTATCCCGGACTGAATTTCTGGGATCGAGGCACCCAGCCCAAAGAAAGCGCCGCAGTTAGAGGTAGGATCTCTCTCTCTGAACCCTGCAGTTAGAGATGGGATGATAGGATCCCTCTCGGTCCCTGGCCAAGTTTTGTCTCTTCTCCAGGGACAGTTCTATGAGCAGTTTCAGCCGCTCTTTCTCTTCCCCTCATCTCTCCATGGATGGGGCTCCCTCCCCTCTGTGCCTCCGGTCCCAGCCCATTTTTATCTTCCCCAGTTCGCAATCACATACCTATGAGGCTGTCTTCTTAGTGGACTCTGTCTCTTTTCCTCCCAGTCTCTTGTGGTTCAGAGTCCTTTGGCTTCAGCCCTTATTTGTTTGAGAGATATGGGTGGGAAGTAAGGAGATCCCTATTTCTCCTCCATCTTGCCCCTCCACATACCAGGTCTTAAATTTTTAAAAAGAAAGAAAGAAGTTGCTATGGTTGATGGCTGTGTTCTCTTCTAGGATTTTTATGGTCTTCTGTCTCACATTTTCTTTCATCCATTTTGAATTTATTTTTGTGTATGGTATAAAAAATAGTCCCGTTTTCCCACACCATTTATTAAAGAGACAGTCTTTTTCCCATTGGATATTCTTTCCTGCTTTGTTGAAGATTAATCAACTATATAATCGTGGGTTCACTTCTGAGTTTTCTATTCTGTTCATTGATCTTTGTGTCTATTTTTGTGTCAATATCATACTGTTTTGATAACTACAGCTTTGTAATAAAACTGGAAGTCTAGAATTGTGGTGCCTCTGGCTTTGCTTTATTTTACCAAGATTGCTTTGGTGATCTGGAGTCTTTTGTGGTTACATACACATTTTAGGTTTGTTCTAGCTCTGTGAAAAATGCTGTGGTATTTTGATAGGGATTGTATCAAATATGTAGATTGCTTTGGATAATATAGACATTTTAACAATATTTGTTCTTCCAATCTATGGGCATGGAATATCTTTCGATTTATTTGTGCCTCTTCAATTTCTTTAATCAGTGTTTTATGTTTTATAGTTTTCAGAGTGTATACAGACCTTTCACCTATTTATTCCTATGCATCTTACTATTTGGTGCAATTGTAAATGGAATTGATTTTTTTAATTCCTTTTTCTGCTATTTCATTTTTGATGTGTAGAAATGCAACAGATTTATGTACATTGATTTTGTATCCTGTGACTTCACTGAATTCATTTATCAGTTCTAGCAATTTTTTGGTGGCGTCTTCTGGATTTTCTATAGATAGTATCATGTCATCTGCAAATAGTGAAAATTTTACTTCTTCCTTGCTGATTGGATTCCTTTTATTTCTTTTTGTTGTCTGGTTGTTGCAGCTAGGACTTCCAGGCTATGTTGAATAAAAGTGGTGAGAGTGGACATTCCTGTCTTGTTCCTAATGATAGAGGAAAAGCTCTCAGTTTTTTCCCATGTAGAATGATATTAGCTGTGGGTTTCTCAGATAAGGCCTTTATTATGTTGAGGTACGTTCACGCTAACCCTACTTTGTTGAGGGTTTTTATCATGATTGGATGTTATACTTTGTCAAATGCTTTTTCTGCATCTCTTGAAATGATTGTATCCTTCTCACCCTTTTTTTTTATTAATGTGATGTATCACATTGATTGATTTGCGAATATTGAACCACCCTTGCAACTCAAGAATGAATTCCACTTGATCATAGCGAATGATTTTATTAATGTATTGTTGGATTTGGTTTGCTAGTATTTTGTTGAGAATGTTTGCATCTACATTCATCAGAAATACTGGCCTGTGGTTCTCTTCTTTAGTGGTGTCTTTATTTGGTTTTGGTATCAGGGTAATGCTGGTCTCATAGAAGGAATTTGGAAATGTTCCTTCCATTTCTATTTTTTGGAATAGTTTGAAAAGAACATAAATTAAATCTTAAAAATTTTGGTAGAATTCACCTTGGAAGCCATCTGGTCCTAGACTTTTGTTTGTTTTTTGATAACTGATTTTATTTCTTTGTGGGTTGTCAGTCTGTTCAAATTTCTTATCTCTTCCTACTTCAGTTTTGGTAGTTGATATGTTTCTAGGAATTTATCCATTTCTTCTAGGTTGTCCAGCTTGTTGGCATATGGTTTTTCATATTATTCTAACTGCTTGTATTTCTATGATGTTGGTTTTTATTTCTCCTCTCTCAATTGTGATTTTATTTATTTGAAATCCTTTCTCTTTTCTTTTAGAATTCTAAGTCAAGCTTATCAATTTTATTAACTTTTTCAAAGAACCAGCTCCTTGGTTCATTGATCTCTGCTCTTGGTTTTTAGTTTCTATATCATTTATTTCTGCTCTAGTCTTTATTATTTCCTTCCTTCTGCTGGTTTTAGGCTTCGTTTGTTCTTTTTCTAGCTCCTTTACGTGTAAAGTTAGCTTGTTTGTGATTTTTCTCGCTTCTTGAGGTAGGTCTGTATTGCTCTACAGTGCCCTCTGAAGACCACTTTTGCTACATCCCCAAGGTGTTGGACTATTGTGTTTCCATTTTCATCTGTTTCCATGTATTTTTTATTTCTTCTTCTATCTCCTGGTTGACCCATTCATTGTCTAGTAGCATGTTACATAACCTCCAGGTATTTGTGCTCTTTCCAGAGGTTTTTTTTTTTTTTGTGGTCAACTTCTAGTTTCTTAGTATTGTGGTCATAAAAGGTGCATGGTATGACTCCAATCTTCTTGAATTTGCTGAGGGTTGTTTTGTGGCCCAAAATGTGATATATTCTGGCAATGTCCCATGTGCACTTGAAAAAAAGTTTGGATTTTTCTGTTTTAGATTGGAATGTTCTGAAAATATTTGTTAAGTCCATCTGGCATATAGGACTCATTTTAAAGATGGCAGATGAAGCCATATAAATACATTGGATCCCCCAGGGAGAGTGGCTTTTGTTTTCTTTTTAAAAAATATCCAAATCCATATGTTTCAATTTTATCAGAAACATCTGTTTCTTGCATTTAAAGACACATAATTATGTGTGCATTTTTTAATTAGGTAAATAGGACTCACCAGCTATTTGGCAGTTCTGATGAGGGAAAAGAGTTTCTAGGTTGGTGTAATGAGGTAACTGATGAAATTTTGCACCTAATTAATAACAATAATAGTTAACCCACTTGTGAACATGAATGGAAGTCAGACACATTCTAATTGCTTTACACGGGTTTTCTCACTTTTCACAAAAACCCTATGAAGAGCACAATTGTTGGTCCCTTTTACAAAAGCAAAAATTGAGACTCAGAAAATTTTGGTTGAAGAACAAATTAGGAATGGGGAGGAAGGAGAATGACAGATGGCGACCTCACTATCAAAATGCAGTATATGGGGGCACCTGGGTGGCTCAGTCAGTTGAGCGTCCGGCTTTGGCTCAGGTCATGATTTCACGGTTGGTGGGTTAGAGCCCCGCGTCAGGCTCTGTGCTGACAGCTAGCTCAGAGCCTGGAGTCTGTCTCCGGATTCTGTGTCTCCCTCTCTCTCTGACCTTCCCCTGCTCACATTGTCTCTCTGTCTCTCAAAAATAAATAAAAACATTAAAATTTTTTTTAAAAATGCAGTATATGTTCCCTCCCATGGTGCAGACTTCGTGTTGGGATGTGAACTCTTACCTTGGTGTCTGGGTGGCCCAGTGGACTGGGAACAGACGTGGTGAGATGCTAAAACATAGATGTGCCCTTTCCATGCTCTCTTCCGTCCCCTCTCCTGACTGCATGCTGACACCACGGCAGTCTTGGAAGCTACCTAGGAGATGGCAGAACCTTCTTGAGTCTGGATCCCTGAATAACCTTGTAGAATGGACCTCCTGTGCCCCATTTCACCCTCCACCTCCCGACCTACCTTGGAATGTCACACAGATAAGAAATAAATTTTTATTGATTAAGCCACTAAAATTTGGGAGTATCTTTATAACAGCAATACTATAGAGCAGGTATTTGCTATATCTAAGTGTAACAGAGTGTGAAATAAAGATGAGAAATATTGGATGTGTTGAGTTTGAAATGTTGTGAGACGACCACATGAAAATATTCAGTGGACAGGCAGTGGAGACACATGGAGTCATTGTTGCTGCACACAAATTCACCTGTGTGTGCTTGGGCTTCAGTAAATAATAGAGGCACCGGGGTGGCTCAGTCGGTTAAGCATTTGATTCTTCATTTTGGCTCAGGTCATGATCCCATGGTTCTTGGGATGGAGCCTCACGTCGGGCTCTGCACTGACAGTGCGTTGTCTATGTGGGAGTCTTGCTCTCTCTTCCTCCTCCTCCCCCTCCTCCATTCTCTCTCTCTCTTCCTCCTCCTCCCCCTCCTCCATTCTCTCTCTCTCAAAATAAACTTAAAATCCTCCTTCAGGGAGGATTGGCTCTCTCAGGGGGTGTGAGGAGAGGGTCAGAGGTGACACCCTGGGACCCCAGCATGTGGGAGGCAGGTGGAGGAACTGCTCATAAGGGCCAGGGAGCAGAAGCAATGGGGAAGTAGGAGGACATCCAGTTCTCCCCAAACTAAAGGAGGACAAAATGGCACAGAGTGAATAACTGAGTATTTCAAATTAAAAAAAAAAAAAGCAAACTGAGAAAAAGGTCACTGGATTTGATAACAAAAATATCATCTATTGCCAGAGCAGTTTTAATGGAGTTGCAGTCATAAAAAATCAGAGGTTGATGGATAAAGAGATGACTGTGGTGAGGCAGAGGGAGCCGGACTTGGAGATGTCTGGCCCTGGGTCAGGCCTGAGGGTCCAGATGAGCTCAGGGAGCCAGCACCTCCGTCCTCTCCCGCCATTGTCTCGCTGTCCAACCACTCCTGGACTCAGTTTCTTTATTTGTAAGATGTGTTTAATGATCCCTGTCTCGGAGGCTGAGAGTTAAAAGAGAAAACAGTTGCAAATGGCTTTTAAGAAACCAAATGTAGGGCACCTGGGCGGCTCAGTCAGTTAAGCATCCAACTTCCGCTCAGGTCATGATCTCACTGTCCATGGGTTCGAGCCCTACACTGGGCTCTGCGCTCACATCTCGGAGCCTGAGGTCTGCTTTGGATTCTGTCTCCCTCTTGCTCTGCCCGGCTCTCTTTTTCTCTTTTTTTCTGTCTCTCTCTTTCTCTCAAAATAATAAACATTTCAAAAGGAAGGAAGGAAGGGAGGGAGGGAGGGAAGGAGGGAGGGAGGAAGGAAGGGAGGGAGGGAGGGAAAGAAAAGAAAAAAGAAGCCAAACAACTCGAATGAAACGTCATGGGCGTTGCAGGTATCATAAAATGTTCCTCTCGGGGCGCCTGGGTGGCTCAGTCGGTTGAGCGTCTGGCTTCGGCTCAGGTCATGTCTCATTGTTCGTAGGTTCGAGCCCCGTGTTGGGCTCTGTGCTGATCGCTCAGAGCCTGGAGCCTGCTTCTCCCTCTCTCTTTGACCCTCCCCTGCTCGCACTCTCTCAAAAATAAATAAAAACCATAAAAAATTTTTTAAAAAGATTAAAAAAATGTTCTTCTGGATGAGGCAAGACAGACAGGCAGCCAAGCACCTGGGCGCACAACCCATCTCCCCCTAGAACTGCTTTCCTGAAACGCCCTTGGGGTGGTGATTTGAGGAATGCTATCAGAGCAGCCCTGAGAAGCGCTGGTGGCCCTTTGCCAAAAAGCTGCTGAAGACGTAGTGTCTTGTGCTACACAGCCTCGTCCTAGGCTGACCTGGCGAGCGTCCTCTCTGGTCACAACGGTGTAAGTAATTGTGTAAGTAATTGTATTTCTCCTGAATACTCGGCCTGTTTTTATCTTGCCGCTGATCACGCTCCCCTTTCTTGCAGCGATTTCCAGAAAGCTTGGAGACAACGTGTGATCTACTCATTGCACAGACCTGAGCATTTTTGTACTAGACTCTTCTCCAGTACTTTTATATCCCTATTCTTGCTATTCTCATTTTAAATGTGTTATATGCTTTTATATTACACATTCTTATAAATAGCCTAAATGTTTTCTGTTATAAAGGAAGATATAATTTTCTTGGCTGGGGGGTTGAATAATTTCTAGCCCCATAATATAGCTGACTTTCTTTTTTTTTTATTTTTTTTATGTTTTTTACTTATTTTTGAGAGACAGAGAGAGACAGAACGAGCAGGGCAGGGTCAGAGAGGGAGACACAGAATCTGAAGCAGGCTCCAGGCTCTGAGCTGTCAGCACAGAGCCCGATGTGGGGCTCGAACCCACAAACTGTGAGATCATGACCTGAACCAAAGTCGGCTGCTCAACCGACTGAGCCATCCAGGTGCCCCTATAGCTGACTTTCAAGTATAGATAAATACCTCTCCAATCTGCCTAGATGTCCCTTTAAACTTGTCCCTGTTTATCTTCCTAACACGTGACATTAGCTAACACTGAGTCCTTGCTCTGGCCTCTTCTGAGTGCTTTTGTATCTATGGGTTCACTAACCATCATAAGGATCCTGTCTATGTCTGCTTTACAGACAAGGAAACTGAGGCCGCTGAAGGTTAAGTAACTTTGCCGGAGCCACACAGAGGGCAAGTGATGGACCCAAGACTAAAAACCGAGTCATCGGCTCCAGAGTCTGTGTCCTTTCCCATCCAGTGCGGCGGGGCAGCGATGCCTCTTCTCTACAGGCTCAGTGACAAAATACTTTAAACATTTGGTTTCCGATGCTTTGCAGGATACTGGTAAGAAGAGGTGGGGAAGGAGAACGAGGTGGCTGGATTAAATTTTTTTCCACCTAATGAAACAGGCAAAATATAGCTAAGAAAAATACCATGTCTGAACAGAAGTGTGAGGAATGCAGATCTCTTTGTTAAATACATTATTTTTTATTTAATTCTATCTTCCTTCTGTGGCTTCAAACAGTCCTAATCTTCTTACGGTGCTAACTGCCTATACTTGTCATGTGTCTTATCTTAATTTTAACTTTTTGAAGGCAGCTGGATGAAATAGATATGAATCTGTGAGAAAAACAAGTTACACTTAAGAAACATGTCATGTCAAGCATTCCTACAATTTATCAACTTAGCAAAGTGGAGAATGGTTCTCTTGGCAACAGAATATTGAAAAAACAAGGAGACGATGTTGCTGATTCAGAAACTTCTGCTCCTTTATTTCTCCTCCGAAGGTAGTTAAGGAGATTATAGTCTAACCCCTGGCCGTGGATTGCCACTCGGCTATCTTTAGCGTAGGCTTATGGATGATAATACTATTCTTGGTTAATACATAGGATACGGAGCGAATGCTGTTCCTACATTTCGAATATCCTGCCCACTTGTCATCATTCAGGTCCCAGGCAATGTCCTACCCCCTCGGCACAGCCTTGCCTGCTGTCCCGAGCAGGCCGGGTCCCGTGGACATGACTTCCTTCTCAGTCCCCACACTCTTGGACTTGCACATCATTTCTACAAATGTGATACTTACCACCTGACATTGTCACTCACATGCAAATGCATGTCTGCATCGGGCATTAGATAGAAGTTCCTCGAAGGAAGGAACCGAGTCTCCTTATATTTCCTGTGTCCCACAGCACCACGGACAAAGGTAGGGCGCCAGGAGTCCTCGGTGAATTATGTGTTCAGAAGAGAGGGAGGGAGTGAATGAATGAATGGAAGAGAGTTTGGAGGTTTCTCTGATTGACTAATTCTGCCTTTGCTACGGGCACTATTTCTCTGAGGAAGGGATTTCCTTCTGCATCTGAATTGCTCAAAATGATGAAATTATCTCTAATATGCAAATTCCTAAGCTCTACCCCCAATCTCTACAACCAGAATGTCTGGATTTGGGGTAGGAATTTGCATCTTAACCTCCCCCAGGTAAGCCTTCAGCACACAGTGTTGAGAGCTCCTGGCTTATCAGAGTATGCTTACAAGGTATTATTTGAATGATAAATTGGAATAATCTGGATTAAATATTGTTCTTCTCCATAGATTTCATAATTAGGCTCAAATTTGTACCAACCTGGGTATCATCCTCCGTCTGTAAGAAATCAACTCTCCTGGAAGAAAGGGTTATTTATTTATCCAATTATTGCAAGCCATGTTGAAAATCCACTGGAATCGAGGTAAACTGCAAAGCCCATAATCATATACTATTTTGCTTCAATGACATCTTTGCCCATAGCACCTTCCCACGTAGGCGTTTTACGACTCGCACAATTCCTGAGAGAAGCCACGTCCTCCTGGTAAAGACTCCAAGAGACTCAGTCTGGTCTCCAGGGGCCGCCTGGGTAGGGGACACAGGACACAGAGAACCCTTTTCAAGCTAGGTCGGTGGTCCTGCTCTGGAAGCAGCTTCTACCCTGAGCATCAGAGGCCCCCCCGCAGCAGGAATCCACCCTTCTTCAGATCCTCCACCAGATGCAGATTTTTCATTTCAACGGGAGATTTTTAAAGCTGAAAGAGAAGGTGAACCCAGTAGGTCTACCATGACAACCCAACGCTGCTTTTTGCTTTTCTCTTTTTCTGCAGTAGAGAACATCCTCTTTCGGAACCTGAAGCCCTGACTTCTGCTTCCCCAACAGGTGCTGCGTGGCGCGGGCCGGTCCCGGTCTTTACGAGGACGGGACGACCCCCTTGCAATGAATTCCGTTGCGTTGGCTCTAGACGACTTGGTGGACTTGGCGTCGTTTTTCCTAATCCTCTGCTTCCGTGACATTCACTGAAATTCAAGGCACCTTTTATGAGGACCACCAGAAATAGAGTCTCTCTCTGTTTCTCAATAATAAATTAATGTTTAAAAACATTTTAAAAAATAAAAATCAAAAATGAAATCTTTATAAAAAGGAAAGAAAGAGCCTCAGACAGACAATACGAGTGCTTTGTTTAAGATGCTGGCTTTATAGAAACAGATGTCACGTCTGCGGAGCAGCCCGGGCATCCTAGTTATAACCAGTCGTTTGGCGCCATCTGCTGGACACAAGCAGTCACAGGTTGGGGAAAAGCGACCGTGCTCCGGGAGCATCAGGTGCCCACGGATTCAGCTCATCCCTCGGACTGTTCTGAAGAACTGTTTCCCGCCGGATTGATGCTCCATATGCTTTTATGACAAATCTCTCCACCTGTGAATGTCTCCAAAGGTAAGGGTCTTTCCTACTACGTCCTATTCCCTCTGCGGCTTCATGAAGCGCCATTGTTTTATTTAGTCAAGCAAGTCAGGACAACGAAGCGGCCCCGTGATGACCGTCAACAATTAGAGGGCGGAAGCCACGTTTCTTTTGTCGCTGTATCCTTAGAGCTGGCACGTGGTAGCAGCTCTGGAATTGATTTTTTTTTTGTCTTGTTTTTGTGGCTTTTTGAATGAAACAGTAAGCAAGTATCATCTGAGGTGAGTAAATTTGACATACTGGAGTCTTTATTTGGAGAGTTTAGTCTACTCTGCCTGGGTGGGTCCTAAAAAGCTCCTAACCAGGAATCCTCTCCCACCTCTTAGGTGTTAAGTCTTTTTTTTTTTTTTAATGTTTTTTTAGAAACAGAGAGATGCAGCTCTAGCAGGGGAGGGTCAGAGAGAGAGGGAGACACAGAATCTGAAGCAGGCTCCGGGCTCTGAGCTAGCGCTCAGCACAGAGCCCGACGCGGGGCTCGAACCCACGAACCGTGAGATCATGACCTGAGCCGAAGCCGGACGCTTAACCGACTGAGCCACCCAGGCACCCCAAGTCTTTATTTTTTAATTTTTTTAACGTTTATTTATTTTTGAGAGAGACAGAGTGCAACTGGGGGGAGGGGCCAAGAGAGAGGGAGACAGAATCCGAAGCAGGCTCCAGGCTCTGAGCTGTCAGCACAGAGCCCAAGGTGAGGCTCAAAACTCACAAGTGGCAAGATCATGGCCTGAGCTGAAGTCGGATGCTTCACTGACTGAGCCACCCAGGCGCCCCTGTTGAGTTTTTATTAAAGGAAGAAACATCAAAATTAAAAACCAGTAACAAACTCCTGGGTGGAAGGCAGGAGGGAACAGAATTTTGCATTACAGTGACTCAATGGAACCTAGCCTAAAACTGGAGATATAGTAGATGCTTTATATATTTTTTAAAACTGATAATTAAAATATTTGCTCAACATGATAGCTAATTTTATGTGTCAATTTGGTTAGGGCTTGAGGCCCCACTTTTTGGTCAAACACCAGTCTAGATTTTTCTGTGAAGGTATGTTTTAGCTATAATTAATATTTAATTCAATAACTTTGAGCAAAGCTGGTTACCCCCCTCCCCATGTAGGTGGACTTCATCCAATCAGTTGAGGGCCTGAAGATCAAAGACTGAAGTTACTCAAAATGGAAAGGCTTGTGGTCAAGACTGTGCAGAGAAACCCTGCCTATTCAGGGTCTAGCCTCCTGTCCCGTGGAATCTGGACTCAAGGCTGCAACATCGACTCTACCTGAATTTCCAGCCTGCTGGCCCGTCCTGTGGACCCCTCCTTCTTCCAATCTCGCTCTTTCTCTCCATATATATAAAAACTTTTTTCCATCGGGAGAACCCTAATACACCCAGGACTATACTTCAATGTATATTTTATCTCGCTGGTTCTCAAACTGATAGGCATGAGGATACACACCATTTGCGAGGCGCCTGGGTGATTCAGTCAGTTGAGTGTCTGACTTCGGCTCAGGTCATGATCTCACAGTTTGTGGGTTCGAGCCCCGCATCGGGCTCTGTGCTGACAGCTCAGAGCTTGGAACCTGCTTCAGAGTCTGTGTCTCCCTCTCTCTCTGCCCCTCCCCTGCTCGCCCTGTCTCTGCCTCTTAGAAATTAATAAAAACATTTTAAAAATTTAAGAAAAGGATACACACCGTTTGGAACACTGTCTCTGGGCGTGCAGCCCAGGCACCCGTAGAAGCCCTGGAGCTGGTACACTAAGTTAAGCGATGTGCATTATACCAGATTTGATTGAGACCTTTTTGATGCACATTAGGTGCTGCTTCTTTATACCCCACGCACATTTTTATATGCCTAAAGAACATGTTCTTTATTACTTGTATAGCTTATTCCTTTAGTCTTTATAGGAAGGGGAACTAACATTCATTAAATACGTGCTGTGTGCCAGGTCCTAGACTAGGCCCTTCTCCGTGTATTATCTCAGATCTCACCCGATACTCTCAATGTTAGAGAACAGACATAATTATCTCAAGGTAAATAGCCTGCTCGGGACACACATTCATTTGCTCATCAGATATTTGCAGAAGAGCTGCTGTGGGTCAGGGACTCCGCACGGCCCTGGGGCTGGAAAGGCAGATGAGAGACATGGTCCCTAAAATTCTAGAAAGGATAACCAGTAACAGTCACGTGAACAAGAAACGAATACAGCCTTAGGGCGTATGAGATGTGCTGCAGAGGAAAGGAATGGAGGAGACAGAGAAACGGAAGTTAAGGCGGCCCCGGACAGTGAACGCAAGCTCACGCCACGCGGAGGAGCCACCTGAAGAAGACAGGTGGGTGGCCTGGGTGGGGGTGGCATCCCAGGCACGGCTGGACGAGACGCCAGGGCTGCTGTTGTCCAGCACCGGAGTGGAGGCATCTCAGGGAGGCAGGAGCTCAAAGGAAAGGTCTGCCGGGGGCGGACATAAATTTGGGAGTGACCTCAGAGAGGCAGGACTGAAGGTCGTGGCAATGAGGAGAGCCCCTGGGGGGAGCTCACACACAGGGTACATTCCAGGAGCAAGACCTGAGCAGTCGGGGGAGGAGTGCCTGCTGAGGAGCAGCGACCTCCAAACAGGAGGCAGGGGACCAGGAGAGCGAAGTGTCACAGAACCCCAGCCAGGGGACCAGGAGAGCGAAGTGTCACAGAACCCCAGCCAGGGGACCAGGAGAGCGAAGTGTCACAGAACCCCAGCCAGTGCAGGCCGCGTCCAGAGTTCAGGTCTGAGGCCTGCGTCCTCTGCCCTTGCTCGGCTCACAGCATTCTCCTGGCGCATTGGAATCACGCCCTGTCAGCCGTGCTGGCGGATGTTAGCTCAGCTTATCCTTACGGTTCTAGAAGGCAAGCAGGGCAGGGGCTACTATTTCACAAATGAGGACCCGGACGCTCAAAGTGAGATGACTATTGGGCGGTGGAGCCGGGATCTTTCCTGAGGAGTTCACATCCTCAAAGATCATTTTTAAGCTTATTTATTTTGAGACAGAGAGAGCGCACAAGCACGCACGCATGTATGGGGGAAGGGCAGAGAGAGCGAGAGCGAGAGCGAGAGCGAGAGCGAGAGCGAGAGCGAGAGCGAGAGAGAGAGAGAGAGAGAGAGAGAGAGACTCCCAAGCAGGCTCCACGCTGTCAGTGCAGAGCCTAACGCAGACCTTGAACTCACCAACCATGAGATCATGACCTGAGCCCAAGAGTCAGATGCTTAAGTGACTGAGCCACTCAGGTGCCCTGCTTATTAAAGATCGTTTTTATGGCTTCTTTATCATCATCAAAAAGCTGCCTTTTTAAGAAAGTATCTATTGCATTAAATAGTGTGCAGAAAGTATTCAGTTGTTGCAAATTACTGGTGATGAGTTATCTGTGACGAATGGAAGGGGACAGTACCCATTCCCGTGTTAGAGATCTGGACCTCGAGGAACCGGGAAGGGAAATATGGGCTCCAGGTTTAAAAAAAAAAAAAAAAACACCTGCATTTTCTTTTTCTTAACCTAAAATCTGCCCGTCAGAGCTCCCAGGGCTTTCTCTCAACGCCATGGCTTCCCATGCACCGTTTTAGTGACGTAGGAAGGCGCATGGTCAGCTGCCTAAGACCCGGGAGAGGCTTCAGCCTCAGGAATGGAGGGAAGCCTGGAGCTTCTGACCTGAAACTTAGTCCATCATCACTGAAAGCAGACACATCTCAAAGCCACCTTGTGGTTTGGGGGTGGGGGCTGTACCTGCAAACACGGGGATGGACGGCAGTCATCGTGGTGGGATTCGTGGGGGCAGGGACCAGGAAGTCCAGCTGCCCTGAGGCGGACGTGTGTGGGGATGGGGTCCCCAGGAGCCCTGACTGTTGGAGTCTTCCCAGATGTGGGGGTGAAAAATCTTTGAGATTCCAGCTCCTGTTCCCGCTCGCATTTGACTGCACCTGCCGGGAAGAAACTCAGGTGAGGGCTGCCTAGCCGACCCCATTAAACCCCAGATTCATTTGCAAAGTCATTGTTGTTTTAAGCCACAATCAGGGGAGGAACAGTTGTTACACAGCATTGGGTAAATAGACAGGTGTTAAACCCCACCACACCCCCACCACACACACACACACACACACACACACACACACACACACACACCTTTGATAATCATATGTTAGTGATTAAGAAGTGTTTACTGATCAATTTCTTTTTAAGTTTTATTTATTTATTCTGAGAGAGAGAGAATGAGCTGGGGAGGGGCAGAAAGAGGGGGAACAGATGATCTATGCTGACAGCAGAAAGCCCAACGCGGGGCTCAAACTCACAAACCCCGAGATCAAGACCTGAGCTGAAGTTGGACACTTAACTGAGCCACCCAGGCGCCCCTACTGATCAATTTCAATGAGAAACCCACTGCTCCATCTATACAAAGCTAGGGAGTTAAAACAAAAACAAAAAAAACCCCAAACATACAACTTCTCCCTGATGAAGTTTACAGACTCATAAAAAAAAAAAAAAAGACCAAAAACTCTGAAAATACAAGTTTATAAGTGCAGTACCCAAAGCCACCTCGGGGGGCACCTGATCCAGCCCAACAAATGGAGGAGGATTTAGCTGAGCTGAGCCTCTAAGGAGAAGACGGGAGCCACGATGACCGTGGAGAGGTGGGCAGGGTTGTGTCTCCAAGAGCTCAATAAGCCGGCAAGGAGCGTGGATGGAATCATCCAAGGGGCCATCAATGTCACTTCTGTGTGACAGCGGCGTGGTCAGGACTGAGTTTAGCAGCTGACTACGGAACCGCTCGAGGGGAGAGAAGTGTGGAGACAGGGGGGCTGAGAGGAACCGAGCTGAGGCCATTGTGAATTGGAGCCGGCTTGTACCATCTTGCAAAGGCCGGTGGAGTTTTTAGGAATTTGGAGGAGAGACTATTAAACCTTGGGTGGCTGTGGTGGACGTCTTGCTGCCGCAGACACTGACGAACGGTACACATCAAGGCTCCCCCCCAGAGCTGTTTGCTCCTCATTTTCCAGCCCACCGCTGATGGAACCAGAGACGCCAATAGATTCCAGAAAAGAATCTTGTTGTTTATTTCAAGGATCAGATCTTGATGACTAACTCAATGTGGGGGGAAGAGTCAGAGGTGCCTCTATATTTCTAACTCACACGACTGGGGGAATGTCCGTGACATGAGTCGAGATGGAGAATAGAGAGGAAAGACCAATTTGGCCAAGACGACGAATTCAGGGGCTGTAACGTTGATTCTGAGATGTCCAGAGGGTTTCAGCCAGTGACCGGTTGCAGAGGGTCTGAAGATGGGAGGACAGCAAGAGCAGGACCAGGAGAGGGAGAGAGGCTTTCCGGGGAGAGGAAAGAGAGCGTCGGTCAGTAGGCACTGAGGCGCGCTGAGGACTACCGGGAGCACAGACTTCCACTTCGAGCGAGGCCAGAAGAGCCCTCGGGCAGCCGGAAAAGAACCCAGAAGCCAAGTGCACGGCCACAGGTGTCAAACGCAGCAGAGGCGTCAATGAAACACAGAGGGAAGTATCTATAAGCCATGAATCCCACTGCACCGTCTTTGTTTTAATTTTTTGTTTTATTTATTTTAATGTTTTATTTGTTTTTGAGAGGGACAGCACCAGCAGGGGAGGGGCAGAGAGAGAGAGGGACAGAGGATCTAAGTGGACTCTTTGCTGACAGAAGTGAGCTCAGTGTAAGGCTTGAACTCACGAACTGTGAGATCACAACCTGAGCCAAAGTCAGATGCTCACCCAACTGAGCCACCCAGGCAGCCCCCCCCCCCACATTACACCCTCTTGAGGTACAAAAAGTGGCATTTCTTTAGTATTCAAACCACAGTGACAGGATACTCCCAGTCCTCCAAATGCCAACAGCCCATTCTGACATGCTTAGGGTTCTTACCTCATGTAGAGTCTAAGAACCCCAGACATGTCTGTACCGTGAAGGATATCCATCACAAGACTCATTTAACAGAGAAGGGGCAGGAGAGGCGGCTGGTTCCCAACACGTCTCTGCTAACAGCCACCAGGTCTCTGCTAGAAGTACTTGACACCACGGATTTCTGAGGCTGCTGGCAACAATGTGGGATATGGGGCGGCGGGGGGGGGGGGACAGAGTTGCCTCCACCTATCCCCAAGTTACTACGTGCCAACATAGGGCATAGCTCCAAGGTACTGCTCCGTGTACACACACGCGTGCACACACACACACACACACACACACACACCACAGCCACTTTCCCCAAGGACCCCTATGATTCCGGAGTGCCTGGGACAGAAATGACAGCATCAATCACATCAATCACCTGCTCTGCATGGAAAGCCCTCCACTCCAGTCAGGTACCCCAAAGTACCTTCCCAGGAGCTGACCTTGGTCTAGTTCTGCCTGTCTCATTAGGCATGCTAATCTATTTCAAGGGGACACGGCTTCCTTATTTCAGGTGTTTCCTCTAGGAAGGGAGTCAGGAAGGTGCTTACTGTGGTCACCCTCCTGGATCTTTCTGTCCATTTATTTACTTCAACCCAGGGGCAGTGGGGTGGCTCATCTGAGCTGTAAATTTGGGAAGAATCAACAACACACATTTATTTCCTCCCTCCTCTTCAGAGAGAGTTGCTTGCCTGTAAGAGCAGAGGCTCTGCTTTGCTCCTCCAGGGCCCCAGGGGTGTGGTAGCCAGGGCTGACCAGGTGGATGTATCTGCAAAAACTTAGCAAGTCAAGTTCCCCAGTAGGTGAGCCACACCCTGCAGCCAAGCCTTTATCAGTCATGAAGGAAAAGGTTAATTTTCTATGTGCCTTTCTCCCTTGTCTCATTTCTCAATTTGTTCAGAACTCAGGCCAGGAGGAAGATCCTAGATGTAGCCAATGGGCTCTCAGTCAAAAGCATTCAGGAGGGGCGGCTGGGAGGCTCAGTCGGTTAAGCATCGACTTTGACTCATGTCATGATCTCACAGTTTGTGAGTTTGAGCCCAGCGTCAGGCTCTGTGCTGTGAGAGCAGAACCTGCCTCAGATCCTCTGTCCCCCTCTCTCTGCTCCTCCCCTGTTCATTCTCTCCCTCTCTTTCTCTCTCTCTCAAAAATAAACATTTAAAAAAAAAGTATTCAGGAAATACCGAATCTGTGTGAATAATGCACATCAGCATGTTCTATTTTCTGAGCCCCCTGCAAGACCCTGGGTGCCTGGGTGGCTCAGTCAGCTGAGCATCGACTCTGGATTTCAGCTCAGGTTATGATCCCAGGATCATGGGACTGAGCCCTGGATTGGGCTCTGTGCTGAGCCTGAAGCTGGCTTAAGATCCTCTCTCTCTCCCTCTGCCCCCTCTCCCCCACTCAGAAAGAAAGAGAGAGAGAGAGAGAGAGAGAGAGAGAGAGAGAGAGAGAGAGAGAGAGATCTAATGTCAATATCACCTCTTCCTGAAATTGCTCCAGCAACCTTCAGCTATGGGTCAAGGCATGGGGTCTGCCTCAAGCCATGGCCCCCTGCCCTCGCCCAAAGAAAAATTAATAAGTAAGCATGCTAGTGTCCGCTGTGCCCAGAAATGCCATAGCTCCAGAACTAAAAGGGGGAACTCCTGGGCCTCTTCCCAGAACAAAGAAGGTCTGCTCCAAGATCACTGGGTGTCCCCAAGCCAGAAATAGCAAGGGCTAACAATTTGAAATGTCAGCTTCTGCTAAGAACAATCCTACATCCTGTTACACATCCACTGAATTTAGTGATAGGAGGTCCTCAGTGATCTTGGACAGAGCAAAAGTGTTCTCAGTCAGAAGCATTTAGGAAGTACTGAACTCCGTGTGAATAATGCGTATCGGCAAGGTAAAGGCCATGGATAGAACTGTGTCCTAAATGTTGCTTAGCAGAGACTTTGTAACCCATAATCACTCCTTTGAGGCTAAAAACCTATGAATATTCCCCAAAACATTGGAAATTCAGGGAGTCCAATATCATGTAAGACATTAGGGTACAGAAAATTAATTAGAAAAGGCGGTTGATGGTTGTAAAGAGAAGAGTAGAACCAAGAGAGGACTTGCTTACTTAGTGATGGAGTTATTTTTAGAATGGTAGGGACTACTTTATGTTTCTAGGCCAAGAGAGGAAGGCCCAGGAAAGGGAAAGATGGCCAATAGGATAAACAGAATAACCTTAGTCCCTCAAGGAGTTTAAAATCAGGCAGCTTTCACTTGGTAAATCCATCCTTCATCAACAACAAATGGAAGGAAGCCCCAAACTTATAAGATATAAATGCAAAATACAGGGGTAATCATTCTTTCCAGATATTTCCAAAGATGTTGGCATAACCATTTTAAGCCAGTCTTATTGATATTTAAATGTGAGGCAGTTCTTACTTTTTAAGTTTATTTATTTAAAGAGAGATACAGAGAAAGTGAGCAGGGGAAAGGCAGAGAAAGAGGGAGAGAGAGAATCCCAGCAGGCTCTGTACTGTCAGCATGGAGCCTGACGTGGGGCTCGATCCCACAAACCGAGAGATCATGAGCTGAAACCAAGAATCAGAGGCTTAACTGACTGAGCTACCCAGGCACCCCAGGGCAGTTATTTTTAATATTTGGGGAGTTATGGATAAAATTCTAATTCCTTACAAAGGCACCTACATGGGTCTCAGGGGTTCACCCCTAATTTCCAGGTTTGTCCCCAGAGCTGTGGTCCAGAAGTCAGGAAGTTGCAGCTCCACCCAGAGGTCAGCAAAATGCAGTAAAGAACAGTCAATGATCACAGATGTCACAACCTGGGGACTGAGAGCCATCAAAGGAATACAAAAGGGACAGCAAATCCACGTGTTGAAGCCCACACGCTTTGTGCAGCCACAATTCTCCATCTGGCACAGAGGTACCTTCGAAGCCCTGTCCTAAGCCTGATGGCAAGACAGTCTCAGAAATAGAGTTCCCAGGGTGCCTGGGTGGCTCAGTCAAGAATCCAACTCTTGAAGGGCCAAGATGGCGGAACAGCATGGAAGGTTTGGTTTTGTTTTGTTTTTCTGTTTGTTTTTTGTTTTTTTGTTTTTGCATCTCTCATCCCTGAAATGCAGCCAGATCAACACTAAACCATTCTGCACACCTAGGAAACTGATGTGAGGATTAACACAACAATCTGAAGAACCTGAACCACAGAAATTGGCAGGTACCTGGTGCGGAGAGGTGAACTGGGGGAGAGAGAAGCCACAGAGTGCAGGGAGTAGTTTTTACTTGCAGAGAGAAGATGGAGAAAGGTCAGAGAAGGGGGAGAGTATGGGGAAAGCACCACCCCCAAAAGCGGCTGGAGAGAAAGTGGAAAAGTGGAAACAGCCACGGGGACTGAAAAAAAAGGGAGAAAGGAGAGGGTTTAAATTTCATTAAGACTCTATAAACAGGGGGAGTCCACAGTCTGCAAGTATGCAGCAAAGCTCTGGCAGGAAGGGTGAATCTGGAGAGCAGAGAGCAAGGTCCGAGGGGTCCCAGAGCCACTCAAGGAGAGGAGGTCCCCTGCTGGAAGGACATTGGGTAGAAGCTGTGCAGCCTCCCCACAGGCAAACGTCCCAGTGGACCCTGGAGAACAACCACATTCCCTGGTGCTGGAACAAGGACTTTAAGGGGGAAACCTGGCACCAGATGTGTCCTGTGATTTTCCATAAACCCTGAAACGCTGCTGCTATAAGATCATGGGAACTTTTTCTGGGGTGGGCTGGCACCCGGCCGTTGCTCAGCGAGATCCTCCCCCAGAGGGTCTGGGTGGATCAAAGCCGCAGTCCCTCAGAAGTAAGGGATGGAGAAACACAGGCTGATTTGAGATAAAACTCAGGAAGGAGGTGCTGCCTGGCAGCTTGATGGCTTGGTCACAGACAATATAGAAGCAGGGAGTAGACAGAAGCCAGAGACAAAGGAGGGGCACTTGATTGCCCATCGTGGAGGGCACAAAGTTCCAATACTAGAGACTGGGTAGCTGGGTCACACCATTTTTACCCCTCCTGCACATACACATACACACCTACAAGCGCCACAGCAATCCACCCCATTAGCAAAGCCACACCATCTAGTGGAGAATGGAGCCATTACACTAAACCCCACCCAACTGAGCCAACTGCGATCTTGACAAACACAAGTCTCTCCACCTGCTTAGTTTACAGACTAAAAAGTGCTTCACAGCTTGTCTTCTACCAGAAACCAGATGTAACTTCAACTTATTCTGTTTGCTGGTCCTTCTATTCAATTTTTTTCTTTTTCTTTTATATTCTCATTCTTGAATAGAGAAAAAGAAAAAAATTGTTTTTATTTCCCATTTTTATTAAAAAGATTTTTCCTTAATTTTTTCTACTATATTTTTTACTTTTTTGTAAATCTTTAAAATTCTATTTTACTTTCATCATTTCATTTTCTTCTATTTTATTGTATTCCTTTTCAAATGATTTTCGAACATTTTCCCTTTTTTCCTTTTTTTATTTTTTCTTTTCTTGTCTTTCCCTTTTTTCTCTAATTTATCAACCTTCTTTCAACAACCAGACTAAAGCACACCTAGGATATATCATTCTTTATTTGATATTTTTGTGTTCTTTTTAATTTTTTAATTTAATTTTTTTACTTTATTAATTCCTTTCCCTCCTCCAAAATTACAAAATGAAGGAATTCAACTCAAAAGAAAGAACAGGAAGAGATGACAGCCAGGGACTTAATCAACACAGATACAAGCCAGATGTCTGAACCAGAATTTAGAATCATGATAATAAGTATACTAGATTGGGTTGAAAATAGATTAGAATCCCTTTCTGTGGAGACAAAAGAAGTTAAAGCTACTCAGAATGAAATAAAAAATGCTATAACTGAGCTGCAATCTTGAATGGGTGGCCAGAAGCGCGGATGAGGCAGAGCAGCAAAACAGCGATATAGAGGACAAACTTATGAAGAATAATGAAGCAGAAAAAAAAAAGAGGGAGGCTAAGGCAAAAGAGCACGAAATAAAAATTAGAGAACTCAGTGACTCAGTAAAAAGGAATAACATCAACCGACCATCAAAAAGGCATATCACAGTCAAATTCGCAAATACTCAGGCAAGGAAAGAATCATGAAAGCAGTAAAGGGAAAAAAGCCTTAACCTACAAGGGAAGACAGATCGAGTTTGCAGCAGACCTATCCACAGAAACTTGGCAGGCCAGAAAGGAGTGGCAGGATATATTCAATGTGCTGAATTGGAAAATATGCAGCCAGAAATTCTTTATCCAGCAAGGCTGTCATTCAAAACAGAAGGAGAGATTAAAAGTTTTCCAAAGAAACAAAAATTAAAGGAGTTTGTGACCACTAAATCAACCATGCAAGAAATTTTAAGGGGGACTCTCTAGAGAGAGGAAAGATTTAAAAAAAAAAAAAAGACCAAAAGCAACAAAGACTAGAAAGGACCAGAGACCACAACCAGAAACTCCAACTCTACAGGCAACACAAAGGCAATAAATTCATATCTTTCAGTACTCACTCTAAGTGTCAATGGTCTAAACGCTCCAATCAAAAGACACAGAGTAACTGATTGGATAAGAAAACAAGAGCCATCTATATGCTGTTTACAAGAGACCCATTTTAGACCTAGAGACACCTTCAGGTTGAAAATAAGAGGATGGAGAACCATCTATCATGCTAATGGTTGACAAAAGAAAGCGGGAGTAGCCATTGTATCAGACAATCTAGATTTTAAAATAAAAACTGTAACAAGAGATAAAGAAGGGCATTATATCATAATTAAGAGGTCTATCCACCAAGAAGACCTAATAATTGTAAACATTTATGCTCCAAATGTGGCAGCACCCAAATATAGACATCAATTAATCACAAACATCAAGAAACCCATTGATAATAATATTATAATAGTAGGGGACTTCGACACCCCACTTAAGCAGTGGACAGATTATCTAAACAGAAAATCAACAAGAAAACAATGGTTTTGAACAACACACTGGACTGGATAGACTTAACAGTCATATTCAAAACATTTCATCCTAAAGCACAGAATATACATCCTTCTTGAGTGTCCATGGAACATTCTCTAGAATAGATCATGTACTGGGACACAAATCAACCCTCAACAAGTACAAGAAGATTGAGATAATACTGTGCATATTTTCAGACCACAACACTATGAAACCTGAAATCAACCACAAGAAAAAATTTGGAAAGATAACAAGTACTTGGAGACTACAGACCATCCTACTAAAGAATGAATGGGCTAACCAAAAAATTTAAGAGGAAATTAAAAAGTACATGGAAGCCAATGAAAATGATAACACCATAGCCCAAAACCTCTGGGACACAGCAAAAGGTGATCATAAAAGGGAAGTACAGAGCAATCCAAGCCTTCTTTAGGAAGAAAAGTATCAGGTACACAACCTAACCTTACATCTCAAAGAGCTGGGAAAAGAACAGCAAATAAAACCCCAAACCAGCAGAAGTCAGGAAATAATAAAGATTAGAGCAGAAATTAATGCTATTAAAACCAAAAAATAAACAAAAAACAGAACAGACCAGTAAAACCAGGAGCTGGTTTTTGAAAGAATTAACAAAATTGATAAACCCTTGGCCAGTATGATCAAAAATAAAAAGGAAATGACCCAAATAAACAAAATCAAGAATGAAAGAGGAGAGATCACAACCAATACTGCAGAAATACAAACAATAATAACAGAATATTATGAGCGAATAAAATGGGCAATCTGGAAGAAATGAACAAATTCCTAGAAACAAAAAACTACCAAACTGAAACAGAAATAGAAAATCTGAACAGACCCATAACCAGTAAAGAAATCAAATTAGTAATAAAAAATCTCCCAAAAAGCAAGAATCCAGGACTGGATGGCTTTACAGGGGGATTCTACCAAACATTTAAAGAAGAGTCAACACCTAGTCTCTTGAAGCTGGTCCAAAAAATAGAAATAGAAGGGAAATTTCCAAACTTTTTCTATGAAGCCAGCATTACCTCAAAGACCCCACTAAAAAGGAGAACTATAGACAAATTTCCCTGATGAACATGGATGCAAAACCAACTAGATTCAGCAATACATTAAAAGAATTATTCACCACGACCAACTGGGATTTTTACCAGGGATGCAGGGCTGGTTCAATATCTACAAAATAATCAATGTGATTTATCACATCAATAAAAGAAAGGACAAGAACCACACAATCCTCTCAATAGATGCAGAGAAAGCACTTGACAAAATACAGTATCCTTTCTTGATAAAAAAAAAAAGTAGGGATAGAAGGATAATACCTCAAGATCATAAGAGCCATCTATGAAAGACCCACTGCTAATATCATCCTCAATGGGGAAAAATTGAGAGCTTTCCCCCTAAGGACAGGAACCAGGCAGTGATGTCCATTCTTGCCACTGTTACTCAGCATAGTACTGGAAGCCTTAACCTCAGCAATCAGACATCACAAAGGAATAAAAGGCATACAAATCATCAAGGAGGAAGTCAAACTTTCACTCTTCACAGATGACATGATACTCTATAGGGAAAACCCAAAAGATTCCACCAAAAAACTGCTAGAATTGATCCATGAATTCAGCAAAGTCACAGGATATAAAATCAATGCACAGATATTGGTTGCATTCCTATACACCAATAATGAAGCAACAGAAAGAGAAATCAAGGAATCGGTCCCATTTACAATTGCACCGAAACCCATAAAATACCTAGGAATAAATCTAACCAAACTGGTGAAAAATCTATACAGTGAAAACTATAGAACACTTATAAAAGAAATTGAAGAAGACACAAAAAAGTGGAAAAATATTTCATGCTCCTGGATAGGAAAAACAGATGTTGTTAAAATGTCAATACTACCCAAAGCAATCTATGTATTCAATGAAATACCTATCAAAATGCAATACCTATGCAAAACATCAGCATTCTTCACAGAGCTAGAGCAAACAATCCTAACACTTGTATGGAACCAGGACAGGCCCCCAAATAGCCAAAGCAATCTGGAAAAGATAACCAAAGCTGGAGCCATTACACTCCCGAACTTCAAGACATATTACAAAGCTGTAATCATCTAGACAGTATGGTACTGGCACAAGAACAGACACTCAGATTAACGGAACAGAATAGAGAGAACAGGAGGGGGAGCCAAGATGGCAGGGAGGAAGGAAGCTCTGTAACTTCTCCTGCCCACATCTATCAAACTGAGAAGGACATTACTCTTATCTGCAAGAATGGAAGGAGAAAATACAAACTCCAGAAAGAAGACAACCTCAAAGATGCCTGAGTGAGTGAGTATGAACTGGGGAGATTGGAAAATGGGCCAGCCTGAGAGGTGCAGGGGAGGTGGGAGCCCCAGCCCAACACAGGAAAAGCGTGGGGAGGCCCAGAGAGACAAAGGGAAGAGAAAGAGAAACTGAACACACAGTACTGTCTCTAGGAAAGAGATAGAGAACTTAACCCTGGACAGAGAGAGAAACTCTCACCTCATATGTAACTGCTGGACTTGTGGAGAGAAACACGTCCTATATAGCTGGCGAATTCTTCCTTGGGCTTGGAGGCATCGGCACTGACCCCAATGATAGCACTGACCCTGAAAAAAAAACCCCAGCCCCCTCCCCCTGGGAGATGACAGCTGGGAGGCGGCTGCCCTGGGAGCACACCTCACCTCTGGCAGCGGCAGCGTGAATCCCAGGTGGCACCAGGAAAAATAGCCCCTACCCCTACGCAATCCCAGCTGGGAGGCGAGGACCCAAGGGAGTGTACCTCGCCTCAGATGGCAACAAGTAAATCCCTGCCGACACCTAGAGAAACTGCTCCCTCCCCCTATAAGATCCCAGCTAAGAAGTCAGCCACCAAAGCAAGTACATCTCATATGTGGTAGCTTTAAAGTGCATGGACTAGGATTTTGAAATGAGGCCGGGGTTGGAAAATACAGCTTGGCTCCCCCGAGGCACAGGGAGACAGGACTCAAAAGAGTGGCTTGCAGCGCTTAGTTCCAGCAGAGCTTGAGGCGCCGCCATTCTTCCCTCTGCAACCACCAAGGTGGGGCCTCCCAGAGCAGCCACTGAGACCTACCTACACCAAACCACGCCCATTGGCAAGGGGGAACTGCTGCTTTTTTGGGTTTTGTTTTCTTTTTTTTTTCTTTTTCTTAATTTTTTTTTACTCTTTATTTTCCTTTTTCTTTTCTTCCTCTTTCTTTTTCTCTTGCCATCCAGATATATTCTCCCTTATCTCATTATCTCTCCCCTTGGCCTGTTACACACTTTTAGACTGTCCATTGTCCTTTGTTGTCTCTGCCCCCCACTTTATTTTTTCTTTTCTTTTCTTTTCTTCTCTTTCCTATCCTCTCCTTTTCTTTTCTTCCTTTCCCCTTTTGGTTTGTTTGTTTGTTTGTTTGTTTGACTCGTCTGTGCATTTGCGAGCTTTGGTTCCCTGTGTGTTTGTCTGTCTGTTTTCCTTTTCAGGGCTACCCCAAGAAACAAGCCAAAGTACACCTGACAAAGGGTCCCAAATATTGCTGAGTAGGGAAATAAAATAATCAAAGGCACACAAAGAGAAACTGAGAGTCACCATTAAAAAAACACTTCCTGAAATGGCAGGCTCTGGACAGTCAATAAGCCTCCTTTAACAGCACAATACTAACAGGCGCACAGTGCACGATGAGCTTTTAAAACTGACAAGAGACAGAAAGCTAGCCAAAAGGACAAAACGAAAGAACTCTCCTCTAAAGAAACTCCAGGAAGAAGTCACAGCCACAGAACTGCTCTAAACAGATCTAAGCAACATAGCTGAATAAGAATTTAGAACAATTGTCATAAAATTAATTGCTGGGCTTGAAGAAAAGCATGAGAGAAGCTACTGATACAGTGACTAGGGACCTTCAAAATAGCTGCGATGAGTTAAAAAAAGGCTATAAATGAGGTGCATAATAAAATGGAGGTGGCCACTACATGGATTGAAGAGGCAGAGAGGAGAATAGGTGAATTAGAAGACACAGTTATAAAAACAAACAAACAAAAAAAAAAGATACAGTTATAGCAAAAGAGGAAGCCTAGAAAAAAAAGAGAGAGAGAGAAATTGATACAGGAGTACAAAAGGAAAATTCGAGACCTGAGTCATACAATCAAATGGAACAATATCCATATCACAGGAATTCCTGAAGAAGAAGAAAAAAGAGAAAAAGGTCCTGAAGGGGTGCTTGATCAAATTATAGTTGAGAATTTCCAGAATCTAGGGAAAGAAGTAGATATTCAAATTCAAGAGGCACAAAGAACTCCCTTAAGACATAACTTGAATCGACCTTCAGCACAACATATCGTAGTGAAACTGGAAAAATATAAAGAGAGAATTCTGAAAGCAGCTAGGTATAAAAGGGCCCTAACATACAAAGAAAAACCTATCAGAGTGGTTACAGAACAATCTAATGAAACTTGGCAGACCAGAGACCAGAAGGGAATGGCAGGAAATCTTCAATGTGATGAACAGAAAAAATATGCAGCCAAGAATCCTTCATCCAGCAAGCCTGTCATTCAAAATAGGAGAGGAAAAGGTGTTCCCAAATAAACAAAAACTAAGAAAATTAATCACCACCAAACCAGCCCTACAAGAAATACTAAGAGGGACTCTGAGGGAAATGTAGCAAGGAATATAAGGTACCAGAGATACAATTACAAACATGAACTCTTTGGAGAACACAATGAACCTAAACCCACATTTTACAATAATAACACTGAATGTAAATGGACTGAATGCTCCAGTCAAACGACACAGGATAGCAGAATGGATAAAAAAACAAAATCCATCTATTTGCTGTCTACAAGGGACTCATTTTAGACCTGAAGACACCTTCAGATTGAAAGTACAGGGATGGAAAAATATCTATCATGAGACTGGAAGTCAAAAGAAAGCCTGAGAAGCCATACTTATATCAGACAAACTGGACTTTAAACTAAAGGCAGAAACAAAAGAGGAAGAAGGACATTATATAACAATTACAAGGTCTCTCCATCATGAAGAGCTAACAATTATAAACATCTATGTGCCAAATTCGGCAGCACTCAAATACATAAACAATTAATCACAAACAGAAACATTCTTATTGATAAGAATATGCTAATTGAAGGGGGCTTTAATACTCCACTTACAGCAATGGATAGATCGACCAGACAGAAAATCACTAAAGAAACAATAGACCTGAACGACACATTGGAAGAGATGGAATTGATAGATATATTTAGAATTCTACATCCTGAAGCTAGGAAATTCACCTTCTTCTCGAATGCACATGGCATATTCTCCAAAATAGGTCACATACTGGGGCATAAAACAGCCCTCCATAAATATAAACAAATTGAGATTATACCATGCACACTTAGAGATCACAATACTATGAAACTTGAAATCAACCACATGAAAAAGTATGGAAAACCTCCAAAAATGTGAAGGTCAAAAACTACCCTACTAAAGAATGATTGGGCTAATCAGGCAATTAGATAAGAAATCAAAAAATATATGGAAACAAATGAAAACAAAGATACAACTATCCAAACTCTCTGGGACACAGCAAAGGCAGTTCTAACAGGAAAGTATATTGCAATCCAGGCCTATTTCAACAAACTAGAAAAAGCGCAAATTCAAAATCTAACAGAGCACCTAAAGGAACTAGAAGGGGAACAGCAAGAGCACCCCAAACCCAGAAAAAGAAGAGAAATAATAAAGATCAGGGCAGAAATAAACAATATAGAATCCAAACAGTTGAACAGATCAATGAAACCAAGTGTTGGTTTTTTGAAAAAATAAACAAAATTGATAAACTTCTAGCCAGGCTCCTTAGAAAGAAAAGAGAGAATACCCAAATAGACAAAATCATGAATGAAAATGGATCTATTACAACCAAGCCCTTAGACATATAAGGAATCATTAGAGATTACTATGAAAAACTATGTGCCAACAAACTTGACAATCTAGAATAAATGGACAAATTCCTAAACATACATGCACTACCAAAATTCAAACGGGAAGAGATAGAAAGTATGAACAGACTGATAACCAGTGAATAAATCAAGTAAGTTATCAAAAATCTCCCAATGAATAAGAGCCCAGGGCCAAATGGCTGCCCAGGGGAATTCTACCAAACATTTAAAGCAGAGCTAATACCCATTCTTCTCAAACTATTCCAAAAAATAGAAATAGAAGGAAAGCTTCTGAACTCATTCTATGAAGCCAGCATTACTTTGATTCCCAAACTAGACAGACCCAACAAAAAAAGAGAACTACATACCAATATCCTTAATGAATACAGATGCAAAAATATTCAACAAGATACTAGCAAATCTAATTCAACAGCATATAAAAAGAATTATCCATCATGATTAAGTGGGATTCATTCCTGGGTTACAGGGTTGTTTCAATATTCTCAAATCCATCAATGTGATACATCATGTTAACAAAAGAAAAGATATAAACCATATGATACTGTTGATAGATGCAGAAAAAGCATTTGACAAAATACAGTATCCTTTCTTAATAAAAACTGTTGAGAAAGTTGGGATAGAAGGAACTTACTTAAATATTATAAAAGCAATTTATGAAAAGCCCACAGCTAATATCATCCTCAATAGGGAAAAACTGAGAGCTTTCCCCCGGAGATCAGGAACACGACAGGGATGTCCACTCTCACCACTGTTGTTTAACATAGCGCTGAAAGACCTAGCATCAGCAAACAGGCAACAAAAGGAAATAAAAGGCATCAGAATTGGCAAAGAAGAAGTCAAACTTTCACTTTTTGCAGATGACATAATACTCTACATGGAAAACTCAAAAGACTCCACCAGAAGCCTACTAGGACTGATCAATGAATTCAGCAAAGTGACAGGGTCCAAAATCAACATACTGAAATCGGTTGCATTTCTATACACCAATAATGAAGCAACAGAAAGAGAAATCAAGAAACTGATACCATTCACAATTGCACAAAGAGCCATAAAATACCTAAGAATAAACCTAACCAAGGATGTAAAAGACCTATATGATGAAAATTATAGAAAGCTTATGAAAGAAATTGAAGAAGACACCAAAAAATGGAAAAATATTCCATGCTCATGGATCAGAAGAATAAACATTGTTAAAATGTCATTATTACCCAAAGCAATCTACACATTTAATGCAATCCCATCAAAATTGCAACAACGTTCTTCTCAAAGCTAGAACAAACTATCCTAAAATTTTTATGGAACCAAAAAAGACCCCGAATAGCCAAGGTAATATTGAAGAAGAACACCAAAACAGGAGGCATCACAATCCAAGACATTAGCCTCTACTACAAAGCTGTATCATCAAGACAGTATGGTATTGGCACAAAAACAGACACGTAGACCAATGGAATAGAATAGAGAACCCAGAACTGGGCCCACCAATGTATGGCCAATTAATTTTTGACAAAGCAGGAAAGAGTATCCGATGGAAAAAAGACTGCCTCTTTAGCAGGTGGTGCTGGGAGAACTGGACAGCAACATGCAGAAGAATGAAACTAGACCCCTTTCTTACACCAGACACAAAAATAAACTCCAAATGGCTGAAGGACCTGAATGTGAGACAGGAAACCATCAAAACCCTAGAGAATAAAGTAGGAAGCAGCCTCCTTGACCTCAACTGCAGCAATTTCCTACTCAAAACATCCCCAAAGGCAAGGGAATCAAGAGCAAAACTGAACTCTTTGGACTTCATCAAGATAAAAAGCTTCTGCACTGCAAAGGAAACAATCAAGAAAACCAGTAGGCAACCGACGGAATGGGGATAATTGCAAATGACATATCAGATAAAGGGCTAGTATCCAAAATCTACAAGGAACTCACCAAACTCCACACCCAAAAAACAAATAATCCAGTGAAGAAATGGGCAGAAGACATGAACAGACACTTCTCCAAAGAGGACATCCAGATGGCCAACAGGCACATGAAACGATGCTCAGAGTCACTCATCATCAGAGAAATACAAATCAAAACCACACTGAGATACCACCTCACGCCAGTCAGAGTGGCTAAAATGAACAAATCAAGAGATATAGATGCTGGTGAGGATGTGGAGAAAATGGGCACCCTCCTACACTGCTGGTGGAAATGTAAACTGGTGCAGTAGCTCTGGAAAACAGTATGGAGGTTCCTCAAAAAACTATCCATAGAACTCCCCTATGACCCAGCAATAGCACTGCTAGGGATTTACCCAAGGGATACAGAAGTGCTGATGCATAGGGGCACATGTACCCCAATGTTCATAGTGGCACTGTCAACAATAGCCCAATCATGGAAAGAGCCTAAATGTCCATCACCTGATGAGTGGATCAAGAAGATGTGGTATATATATACAATGGAGTACTATATGGCAATGAGAAAGAACGACATATGGCCATTTGTAGCAAAGTGGATGGACCTTGAGGGTGTCATGCTAAGCGAAATAAGTCAGGCAGAGAAGGACAGAAACCGTATGTTCGCACTCATAGGTCTAACAGGAAAACAGGAGAAACCTAATGGAGGACCAGGGGGAGGGAAAGAGGGAAACAGAGTTGGGGAGAGAGAGGGATGCAAAACTTAAGAGACTGTTGAATGCTGAAAATGAACTGAGAGTTGAGGGGAAAGGGGGTGGGGGGAAAGGGGGGTGGTGGTGATGGAGGAGGGCACTTGTGGGGAAGAGCACTGGGTGTTGTATGGAAATCAATTTGACAATAAAATATTATGAAAAAAAAGAACAAACAGGATTACTGAAGGGGTTGGGGGGGGGATGGGCTAAAGGTATAAGGGGCATTTAGGAATCTACTCCTGAAATCATTGGTGCACCTTATGCTAAGTAACTTGAATGCAAATTAAACAATGAATTAATTAAAAAAAAAAGAATCTGACTCTAGGTTTTGGTTCAGGTCATGATCTCACAATTAGTGGGATCGAGCCCCATGTCAGGCTCTGTGGGATTCTGTCTCTCTCTCTCTCTCTTTCTCTGCCCCTCCCCTGCTCATACGCTCGCTCGCTCGCTCTCACTCTCTCGCTCTCTCTCTCTCAAAATAAGTAAACTTTAAAAAAAGAAATAGAGTTCCCAGACTTCTAGCCTCTCTGATCCAGGGGAGAGCATAAAAGGCAATTGGGATACTGCTGCCCCGTCCCTTCTCTATGCTCAGCCCTGCTCCTCTCCCCCCCGCCCCGCCCCCCATGAAGAATCAACAACAGGGCACTCGGTGAAGAGACCAGACGGCAGGCGGGGCTGGTGAGAGAAATGCACAGAAGGGTGATGTGTGATGGGAGGGGGAATAGGAGGTCTGAAGGGGAAGAGGCTTTCCTCCTGACCATTCGAAGGCCATGTACCAGCAAGCATGGTCTGGCACCAGTGGAGAATAGGAGCAGGGAGCCAGTCACAGAGCGGAGCACCCCTCGTGGGCTCTGTAGGGCTGGAACGCACAGCTGGAGGCAGAAGGTCAGGTTTATATGTTCTTCCAGACTTCCTGGGTGTGCTCGTGTTAAGACAAGGTCAGTTCTGCTCCCTCCCTTCCGTGATGGTATCGTAGGCTGAGGAGCTGTATAAAATGATTAAAGTCAGGACTCCACGGATCAATGCAGGGCCTTTGTATAGAGGGGGTGCGTGGATGGCTTGGTCACTTAAGCATCTGACTCTTGATTTTGGCTAAGGTCATGATCCTGTGGTTCCTGAGATCAAACCCACATGGGGCTCTGTGCTGACACGTGGAGCCTGCTTGGGAGTTCCACTCTCTCTTTCTCTCTGCCTCTCCCCAGTTCTCTCTCTCTCTCTCTCTCTCTCTCTCAATTAATAAATGTTAGTGGGGGAAGGGCAGAGAGAGAGTGAGACAGAATCTGAAGCAGGCTATCAGCACAGAGCCCCATGAGGGGCCCAAACCAATGAATCATGAGATCATGACCTGAACCCAACTCAGACTCTTAACCGACTGAGCCACCCAGGTGCCCCAATATAAAACACTTTTAAAAAATAGAAAAAGAAATTGCTTCCCTGAGGAGATGCAGCCTCATACCAAGGTGCATGGCTTGGTGAGGACAGTGCCTGGTGCCCGCAGCCCGGATCCGTCCCCATGACCAAACACCATGGTGCTATGAGGAGCCTACACAACTGTCCACGACAGCCTCACTCACAGCCTAGGAAGACTAAGGCATGGTCAATCTATATCCAGAAAGTCTGGTCAGTCTTACTCATGATTTAGTCATTTTCATTGGCTTTTTAGAAACTGGTTCCTTAATTATCATAAAAAGATTCAACAGTTTAGAAATAGTGTTGAGAAGGATAGAAAGTATTTACATGCCATTCCAAAGATAGAAAGATTCCAGTTCCACAGCAGAGATATAAATCTTGGAATAAACGAAGGGGAAATATGAAGTGAGCAAGCCAGTGTTTACAAACACGAGAGAGGACATGATAAGACGCCATTTTCTAAAACGCAGGGGAGGCAATCTCAGCTGGAATTAGCACGAGCCACTGAGTAGGATGAATCATATTAAGAAACGAGTTCTTGGTCTTAAAAGGTAACGTGAGCACCAAGGGTGGACGCCAAGCTGCAGATGTCCCGGAGACGACATTCGAGAAATAACCAAAGCCACCAAGTGAATAAAATGAGGCAGATTGTCTCTCACCTGCCCACTCGTGTCTCCAAAAAATTAGGCAAAAGAAGCAAATGAGGCACCAAGCAGCATTAAGGAGGAAGGAATGGGAAGGAGGAAAGCATTTCTTTATTAACCAAACATTGAGATACGTGTAGAGTTAGATTTGGAACAAATGGTCTCCTCAAATTCTCCAGGGTCTGATTAAGGTCCAAGAAACACATAGCTCACCATATAAACTATATCATGCAGCTTACATATAATGGCCAAATCTGTAGAGAGCCATTGTTACATAATGAGTTTATGATTTAGCTTTTAATTTTATGTTTAGTCAAACAAAGAACACACCCCAACAATTCAGTGTCATTGCTTTATTCTTTTGAAGGCAATGGGAATTGATTGGCTAAAGTCTCCGAATTTCAAACTTACTTCTCGGTTCCCATCCTTTTGATGGCTCCGCAGCTTTTGACACTAATCTCTTTCCTGAGGTTCCTTTTCCCAAATATTCACTCACTGAACCACAGGTATTTCACGCACCTGCCTACGTGACCTTGACTCCCCAGTCCTCAAATTCCTCAGACAGGACTAACCATCTTCCCACCAATCTGTCCATCTGTTTCCCATCTCAACTAATGTTTCTATGATCTATCCAATCACCCAGGGCAGAGATTCTGTTTTTACCAGTATTTATTTCAAGAGGGAGAGTGGGGGAGGGGCGGAGAAAGAGGGAGAAAGAATCCCAAGCAGTCTGTGCCATCAGTGCAGAGCCTAACATGGGGCTCGATCTCACAAACTGTGAGATCATGACCCAGGATGAAACTGACCGAGCCACCCAAGCGCCCTCCCCCACCCAAGGCAGAAATTCTTCATTGTTTTCAATTATTCTCTTCTTCTTACCTGTCACATCTCACCATCCTGAAGTTCTGTCCACTCACCTGTATAAAAGCTCCCAAATGTATCTCCCCTCTTATGAGAGTCACATATATGACTTTTTTGTAGCTGACATTGAGGGCCCCTATATGTCCAATTTCAGGCTTACTGGGAAGAGCCCAGTCCTAAAACAAAAAGTCCTCCCCATTGGTGGATCCCTGAAAATTCCTCTAATAGACAAAGTTTTTGTTAACATGTTAGAAATGATCTGAAATGCAAAAAGCTCTGGAAAGGTAACAACCTACATTAAAAGTACACCAAGGCATCACTGCTGTCACATAGCCTTCCAGTGGGAAAGGCTGGTGGCATAGACAGTGAAGGTGGGAAATCAGAGGGTGACAGATAAGAGCAGGAAGGCGAAGGTACCAGGGGCAGAGAGAAGTCGCTGGGTGACATTTCATGAACACACAGACAAACAAGTATGCTTGCACCAACCACGCCAGAATCAACTAAAATATACTTTTGCGCTGAAGGTGAATTAAAAAAAAAATTCATGAGGACATGAGCCAAGGTAGAAAGGAAATTGTTTTATAAAAAGATTCACAGAGACTCTTTCCCCGTTTTCTACAATAAATAGAATGAAGCACTTTCCCAGAATTTCAATAAGATACAATGAATGGGAAAGCACTAAATTTATGTGAGATCTCTGAAATCCTTGAGGTAGGAAATAATGCCTCAGCCACTTCCAAGTTCACAGATAGACCTTCCTCTTAGAGTTTTCGTAGTCAGCTTTCAAAACTTGGCCATCACTGCCATAATATTGCACCAACATCCGATTGTCTCTGCAAGTGTATTTTGGCTGGGACTTTTTCCCACCTTCCTGGGGTCAGGTCATATTAACTTGGTGAGAACTGCTTTATGTGAATTGCTTTATGGGACTTCCACAGTGGAATGACTCCCTGTGTGATCGAAGTCATTTTTCCCCCTGAGTTTCCAAAGGAACCAGTAAGAGGAATGGATGAGGTCAGAAATACCAATGGAGTAACTGGTTGTGAAACATAAAGGTCTGTTAGCTGGGGAATTGATCCAGGGACCTCAGGAAAGAAAGAACTGGGTTCCTGGCATCCAGCTGTGAAGATCTGAGGAGATCAACCTCAGAGAAAGTGGTTTACTGCTCAGGAGGACATCTGTCTATAAACATTGACTGTCTATTGACTAATGATTAGTCAACTGTCAATTGGCCTATGACAAGGGGAACAGGAACTCCATTCACAAAACCAGAAAAGGGTTAATATAGTCTGGTGAGGGCAGCTGAGGTTTTATGGACAAAAGGTCATGTGCAATCCAGCTAAGGTTTTGTAACCAGGTTTATCATTCTCTATTTGAAAGCCATGCATGAATACACTTTCTCATGAAAACAGGGGACTTGTGACTTTTCAGGTTGCAAAATCATTTAAGATCATTTAACTAGTCGAGTATTAAACTAGCCTCTATAGAAATAGGACAGTTAATTTTATGTGTCAACTTTACCAGGCCATGGTACCCAGATATTTGGAAAACTGCTACAGTTGGCTATCTCCATAATAGAATTTGGGTATGAGTTTAACATTTAAATTGATAAGACAGAATAAAGCAGATTGCCCTCCCTAGTGTGGGTGGGTCTCATCCAATCAGTTGAAGGCCTGACTAGAACTGAAGACTGACCCTCCCCCAGATAAGAAGCAATTCTTCCTTCTTGACTGCCAACTGAGCTGAGACATCAGTTTTTTCCTGCCTTCAGGCTCAAACTGAAACAACTTCCTGGGTCTCAAGCCTGCCAGATTTTAGACTGGAACTACATCATTGGCTCTCCTGGCTCTCAGCTTGCCCACTGCAGATCTAGAAACTTCTCAGGCTCTATCAGTGCATGAGCCAATTTTTCTTAAAATGAATATATCATTATATTGCAAAATCAAAATAAAATTGTATACATACATACACACATATATCCAATTGGTTCTGTTTCTCTAGAGAACCGTGATTAGCATAAGAAAGAAGTCTAAACTGAAATTAAGTTAATGTGACATCTACTAAGAGAGAATGCCAAATATGATGAACCAGAGAGAAAGCCACACTTCAGAGGTGGAGGGAAGCTAAGAGATCACCTGTCCCCGCCTCTCTACCTCACTTCATATGTTCCCAGGTTAGGCCCAAACAGCATGTTGCCCCGGGCTGTGCCCCCCACTCCACCACGCACTGCTGAGAAGTGAGAAATGTCATTCTGGAAAACAATAAGTGAGAAGGGAAAAAGACAAATCAAATGGGCTTCGACAGTGACAGATGAATTATTCATCAGAAGCAAGAAACTCTGAAGAAAACAAGACAGCCTCCTCCAGGCCATTTCTCCCTCCTCACACACACACACCAAAGTCAATGGCAGTCCTCTTCAGACCATGCCAAAGAGCCGTAGGTCTTACTGTGATTATTTTCCCAAATCACTGGCTCTAATAGAAATTTTTGTTCTGATAATTCTTAACAGTTCTGCTGCAAAACCAGGAAATGAGAATGAGAACTTAATGTTTATTTTTTTAATTTTTTTTAATGTTTTATTTATTTTTGAGACAGAGAGAGATAGAGCATGAGCAGGGAGGGGCAGAGAGAGAGGGAGACACAGAATCGGAAGCAGGCTCTAGGCTCTGAGCTGTCAGCACAGAGCCCAACGCGGGGCTCGAACCCACGAATGTGAGATCATGTCCTGAGCCGAAGTCGGAGGCTCAACCGACTGAGCCACCCAGGCGCCCCGAGAACTTAATGTTTAATCTGTGCCCTGCTTCGACCTGATAGAAAAGGTGACAGGATCTAAGATGGCTTCTGTGTAGACAGAAGGGAGAGGAACCAGAAGTCATTCATAAGTAGTAGTGTTACGATGGTATTCTTATTTCATATTCACAGAGGATCGATGATCATCTAAAACATAAACACTGACTCCTTCCCCAGGAGTTTGCAGTTTCAAGATTTAGAGACGCGGGACAAAGGAATTAAAACCAGACCGCACGTGCAGGGCTCTGGCTCTTCGTAACACAGAGCCACGCTCCTGGCACGCGAGATAGTTGGCTCGCAACCTGGGGGCAGGTTAGGCTCTGCTTCCAGAGCCTCATTCTGATGAAAGCCTCACTACACACCTCCCTCCTACAGGCAGAGGCTGCAATGCCAGGTATCTGTAAGAGGAAATACATGCCCTCTGCCTAAGTCTCTGTTTTCAGTTCTTTGGGGTGCATTTCTAGGTGTAGAATTGCTGGGTCATGTGGTAATGCTGTTGAGCTTTTCTGAGGAAGCCATCCTCAGAATATCTGGAGCCAATGGTGCACTGAACCTAATTGGAGTTTAAACGAAGGCCAGACCCGGCTCAGCTGCAGAGTAGGTGACTGCCACGGTCACTGCCCTGCCGGCCCCACAGAGGCAGGGGCACACGCTTTTACAGCAGGTCCCAGTGTTCCTTTTGGTGTTGCCTTTATAACTCTATTGAGGAATAATTTACATGCTATGAAATTCATCCATTGTAAGTTCAGTGATTTTAATTACACTTGGCGCCTGGGTGGCTCAGTTGGTTAAGTGTCCAACTTGAGTTCAGGTCATGATCTCTGGGTTTGTGAGTTTGAGCCCGGTGTTGGACTCTCTGCTTCAGTGCAGAGCCTGCTTCAGATCCTTTATCCCTGTCTCTCTCTCTCCATCCCTGCCCTCTCTCTCCTTTAAAGTAAATAAATAAGCATTTTTTAAAAATTACTTTATTTTTAAAAATTTTTTATAGTTCATTTATTTTTGAGACAGAGAGAGACAGAGCACAAGTGGGGGAGGGGCAGAGAGGGGGGGAGGGGCAGAGAGAGAGGGAGACACAGATTCTGAAGCAGGCTCCAGGCTCTGAGCTGTCAGAGAGCCCCATGTTTTCCAGAATCATGCAGATGTGAATGGAAGTTTTATGAATAAATAAATGACAAGTTGTTTACTGCAGAGAATCATATCACAAGGCAGCAAACTGGGTTCACAGAACAAAATTATTCAATAAATTCTTCACTTTAGAATCCGTGAACCCTAAGCTGATTCTCTGTGACAATGCCAACCTCCAAGAGAAACTGACACATGCTTTTTCTTTGGTCACCTTAAAGTAGAAGAACTTCTCTGTATCCGGGATGTTTAAATCACAGTATCATCAACAGGCAAAGGGTCGGAGGCTTGAGCCTGATGCTCATGGGACCACCACCCTCTACACCTTCTTCCACTTTGGGGAGGTCATACTTCTGTCCAACTGCTATGAAAGACCCCACCTGATAAAGAAAATTTCAACTTTAAATGCTGTGTGGGCTCTGCTCCTGGGCTTTCAGGGAAGCTATATATTTTTAATTTATTTAAATTCAAGTTAGTTAACATACAGTGTAATAATGGTTTCAGTAGAATTTAGTGATTCATCACTTACATATGCATCCCAACAGGTGCCCTCCTGAGTGCCCATCACCCATTTAGCCCACCCCCCTACCCACCATCCCTCCAGCACCCCTCAGTTTCTTCTCTGTATTTAAGAGTCCCTTATGGTT
Organism: Mungos mungo; assembly: GCA_004023785.1. Taxonomy (NCBI): domain Eukaryota; kingdom Metazoa; phylum Chordata; class Mammalia; order Carnivora; family Herpestidae; genus Mungos; species Mungos mungo. The sequence goes on from PISW01002515.1 coordinate 84,744, forward strand.
TGCCTCCCTATTTTTAACTTTTACCAAGGTCAGAATGATTTAACCAAACTTCACAACAGAAGCACTATTCCTGGTGTGAACACACACTATATATTTGCTTCATTAGTAAATAACCTAAACAAAACATTTCTAGAGATAAGAGTAAGAATCCCCTAAGATCCCACACCTCTGATGCCCACAACCTTGTACATACTAAAACATAAGATAAAGTTTGTAATATTCTGAAATGTCTTTTTTTTTTTAACATTTATTTATTATTGAGAGACAGAGAGAGACAGAGCATGAGCCGGGGAGGGGCAGAGAGAGGGGGAGACACAGAATCTGAAGCAGGCTCCAGGCTTGGGGCTGTCAGCACAGAGCCCGACATGGGGCTCGAACTCACAAATCATGAGATCATGACCTGAGCCAAAGTCAGACGCTTAACCAACTGAGCCACCCAGGCGCCCCTGAAATGTCTTATGTCACGGTGAATAGTAACCCTTGATATAAAACAACATATATAACCCTGCCTCAAACCTCCTCATTCTTTTCCCAGAGCACTCTTTTCCTTGTGAGGACTATATATCCAGAGCAGCTGTTTTCACTTTGGCTCAACTAAAGCTCTTTTCTTTTTTTTTTTTTAAACTATTTTTTAATGTATTTATTTGGAGGGGGGAAGGGCAGAGAGAGAGAATCCCAAGCAGGCTCCACACTGTGGTACAGAGCCCAGTGTGGGGCTCGATCTCACAACCATGAGATCATGACCGGGCTCAGTCAGATGCTTAACCAACGGAGCCACCCAAACACCCCCTTTTCCTTTTTATTTCTTTTAGAAACCAAAAGTTTTGTTCATTTCGCTTTGACACACACCACCTGGCCTCTCTTTCCTTCCCTCCAGGACACCTGGGGTAGATCATATATTTACTGAGATTGGGCTTTCTCAAAAGACAAGAAGAAAGCCTGTTTGTCCAAGAATCCTGCAAATGCCCTTTAGGTAGAAACAGCAAAGAGACAAGCTGCCTTCTCCGAACAGAGGGGGTGAGGGGGAGTGGGGAGGAACCCAGAAAGCAGGAAACAAGTGAACATCTCACTAAATATCCTGCCACAGTGCTTTGCACTCACCTACCACAAGACCACATCAGTGAACAGCTAAAAGCAAGTCATAATTTTAGTCTTCTTATCTACACTTAGATTCCATCTACTCACGGAAGTGTGCGAGGAAGCAGGCACCACCCAGGACTCAGGCTAAGAAACGGAGAGGCTTTAACACCAGCAACAGTAACTGCGGTTGGCGCTGTGCACCCGTGTTAGTTTCACATGTTTTAGCCTTTAACCCCCACAACGGCCTTAGGCAGTAAGTGCTGTAACTGTAAGTCCCTTATTTAAAGCCTTTGGTGCAGCTCCAGTTTCAGAATTCTGATTGGGGGGGGGGGGAGGGTTGGAAAGGTGATTCAATGTATTACAATGTATGTCATTTATACAACATAACTTCCCAAGAAGGTCTAATACAGGTCACCTGGGAGGCTCAGTCTGGTAAGTGTCGAACTCTTGATTTCAGCTCAGGTCATGATCTCACGGTTTGTGAGTTCTAGCCCAGGATCTGGCTCAGCAGTGGCATCATGGAGCCTCCGTGGGATTCTCTGTCTCTGTCTCTGTCTCTTTCTCTCCCCCTCTTCCCTTTGTGTTCGTGCACGCGCGCTCTCTCTCTCTCAAAAATAAATAAATAAACATTAAAAAAGAAGAAGAAGAAGAAGGTGTAAAGCAAATCTCCTACAAACTGAAAGGCTTTGGGTCCCCAGAACTTTTTGGATTTTACAGATAATGAGAATGAGGCACAGCAAGGTCCCATAACTTGTCCAAGGTCACACAGCTAAGAAGTGGTAGGGGTGCGCAGTGCTTCAAAGGCCCCTCCCTTCACTGCTGAGAAAACCACCTTGACCACTTTCTCTACCAGAAACTCAACTCCAACCTTCCTACTCCCCAGCCCAGTGCGGCCTGTGTATGACCTTCCTCCCGCACCACCCCGCCCCCAAATTCTCTAATACTCATTTTGTCTCTCCTTAATTGTAAAATAGTAGAAAGAAACCCAGTGGGAGTGTGACTCACCCCGGGCACCCCTAAGGACGCAGGAGGCACACTTGGGAATTGCATGTGGGGCCAGGTACTGACTTGCTGTCCCTCTGCCCAGGGATGTGAAAGAGCCGACGGTCCAGAAAGTGAAACTGAATTCTTCCGAGATGCCAGGAGAGGGCGCGATTGCCTTTTCCTGTTAGGATTAGGATTCCCGCCCCTCCGCACCCCCCCACCCCCCCACCGAGGTTTCCTTCCTTCCAACCAGTAGGCTGCGTGGACTCCCGACCACGTGCTGCCGTATCCCTGCTGAGCTGCGTCAGCGCCTTCATTCCTACATCAAGTTCTTCCCCCGTATGCAGTCTTTTTTCTTGGTTAGGGGTTAGGGTTAGGGTTAGTGCCCGGTATTTTGCAGTTCAGAGATGCTACCGAGAATAGAACCCCAGACTTCTTCTGGGGTCAGGAGTTACAAGTTAGGGTATATGTCTGGTATTTTAAGTCCTTTTTGATTTTTGGCACCAACCTGCTCTCAGACCCTCTCCTTTCTCGTCTCCCCTCCTCCCCCTCTTCCTCTCCACTTCTGTTTTCTTGTCTTGCATCGGGTCCCGTGGTGGGGGTACAGCCTGCACCATCTTGACCTCGCTATCAGCTGCCTTAGGTGTCTTGTGTCTGCGTCCTTGCTCAACCCTTCTTTCGGGGTTTAGGATGCAAATTATTGTGGTTTTTCCTTTCTCGTCTTGTTTCCTCCCTTTTAATTCGATCTAATCCGGAGGCATCTTCCCTCCTTGGGTGCGGTAGATCAATGCTTCTACTTCCCCCAAACAGCCCAGGTCAATCCAGTAATCCACCTGAATCATTCAGACGTCAACAGTTGGCCTCTTCCCTAGGAACAAAGGGCCCAAGAAGCATCTTGCAGGTTTTGTCTTTAATTAAAGGTCTATTTTAAGGGCAAAGTTGGATGGAAAGTCAAGCATGCTCAGTTAACTATATCTAGATGTAAAGCTTTTAAATAGAGATCTAGGCTTCGATCCAAGGATGCCTCCTTTTTCGGTCCACCTCCTGCGGCCCCAGCGCAGAAGACTGCCTCCGCACACTTCCTTTAAGGATTTATTCGAATGAGCGCCGCCGGTCACGGTAGCCCACTGGTAGGGTAACCCTCGTCATTTCCCGGGACCGGGGCCTGGACGGGCGCGAGCCGCGGGGCTCGGACTCTGCGGGAGGGGGGCGCGCGCGCGGGAGAGGGGAGGGGCGTGGTCTTCGGGGGCGCGGCTTCGGGGGCGGGGCTTCGGGGGCGGGGCCCGGGAAATTCCCGGCGGAGGCGCGGAGGCCGGCGCGGCGGTCAGCTGAGCGGCGCTGGGCGGGGTCGCGAGGTCGCACGGCTGCCGGAGGCTCCTCGAGCGCCCACCGCCACCCCCAGCCGGTCCCCTGGTCGGCGTCTGCATCCGGGTCCGGAGCCCTCCCCCCCGTGGGCACGATGCCGAGGAAGGCGTGACCCCGAGAGAGGCCGGAGAGCGGGCGCTGGTGAGCGGGGACAGGGGGCGGGCAGGGGCTCGGCGAGGCGGCGGCCCCCTTTCCGCACTGGAAGCTGTTCCGGGGGCCCCCTTCCGTGCGACTCCGAGCCTGTGGGGGTGGGGGTGGTGAGAGGTCGGGCGTCCCCTCCCCTGGGAGGGTTTCCAGGCCCGGGTGGAACCTGACCTGGTGGGAAAGGGCAGCCGGGCGGCTCTCCCAAAGCACCCTCCCTCCTTTTTTACCGGCCCGGCTGGCCGCAGGTGACTTCCTCTGTAGGTCACGGAGGTGGTTTTAGGATGACATCCTCCCGCAGGTTGGGAGCCAGCCAGTTGGGAGCCAGCCAGTTCCCCATAATATGGGAAGTGGCTAAAGGTACACCTTTGAGAAACGAAAACTACTCTAGCTTTAGGACATAGCCCAGGAACACTAAGGAACAAGTGACCTCTCTCTAAGGCAGTGGGACTCCTGAACAGCCGTTGTGTCCAGGAGAGCTCGTGTGTATAAACACACATAGCTACGAATACTAGTCGAGGCTGAGAACCCCAAAGGAATAGTTCTTCCTGTCGAAAAAGTGTAAGCTGGAGGCAGAGTAAACATCGCGAATAGAAAACGAAACCCAGATTCTGGTCTGGCCTCTTCACCTGGAAAGCGGCTGTTTGGAAACGTATGCCCCGGAACTGTTGAAGGATGAGATGGAAAACAGAGCCGTACTCCGATAAAGTGGTGTTAGGACCTCAAAATCCTCAGCTCTGGTTAAGCAACACGGCGCTGTTAACATAAGAACCACTCCCCCTGCCCCTGCTCTTTGAGCAGGGAGAGAAGAGCTAGGCAACCCTGGCTACCTAACAGGACGTGCCCGGTTTGTACTGGGCCGAGCAGATCCTGGGGCGGAGGCTGAGGCTAGAAACTGTCCTGAAATGAACAAAGTAAGTGAACTGTAAATACTGCCTGGAGAGACAGGACAGTGCCTGGAATCTTCCGGGTGACTGTTTTCTGTTTTTCTCCTGGGCCTGTTTTTAGTGGTTCTTTGTATATTAGGTACAACATTGTAAAAATAGCCTTTTTGGGGGGAAACCAATCTCAGGCTGTGCATTATGCTATGGAATACAGTTAAACCCTCCAAAAAACAAAAACTCTATTCTTGAAGGGAAGGGAAGCAAAAATAGTATAAAAACAGGGAGTGGAACAAACCATAAGAGACTCTTAAATACAGAGAACAAACAGGGTTGCTGGAGGGGGTGGGGGGGTTGGCTAAGTGCGTGATGGGGATCAAGGAGAGCACTCGTTGGGACGAGCACTGAGTGTAATACATAGGGGATGGGTCACTAGAGTCTACTTCTGAAATCATTATTTCACTGTATGCTAACTAACTTGGATGTAAATTTTAAAATAATAAATACATAAATAAATAAATACTTTTTAAAAAAGGAAACTTACTTTAAGTACAAAAAAAGGCCAACTTTATCCTTGAAACGAATTGGCTGCTGTGTTACCTTCCTACAGAACCCTCTCCCTTACATAAGGATGAATGGGTATTTTCTTCTCCAAGCCCTGCTTTTTCGGAATTCTATAGAGACTTGAACTATTTGAGATGTTCTTTGTTATCTGTGGGATTAGTGAATTCAAATGAAAGGGAAGAGATTAAAGTTTTTAAAAAATAGTTTAGTTTTCACTTTGACACGGAGGTGAGGATTGAGTAATAGAATGTGTCTTACCAAATGACATCCAGATAACTTTGGGGATAATATAAGAAGTCGGACTAATTTTCAAAGCAAGTTTCAAAAGTTGAGTTCAGGAATCTGGAAATGAGTGCCACGGAGCTGTAGAAAGACGGGTAATACTCACATGCTGGCTTTGTCACCTGCAGAGCAGAAAGTGTTTTATGAGTGTTAATCCTTAAAACACCTCATTACGGTGTGTTTTCATTTCATTTCAACAAACATTTGCTGAGAGCCTGCTGTGTGTTGCCCCCAAGGAAGAATAAATTAGAGACCTTCACTGAATTTTGAGGGAGCATGGACTGGCATGGGCTGAGGATAGGACTTTGCAGACAGGGCCAAGTGCTACGAGTCCTTGGAGGAAAGAACAGTTTGTCTGTCACAGACCTCTGTTTCAGCCGGACCTCCGGCTGTCTGGTGGGCATTTGCCAGGGCAGGAGTGGGAGCAGACATTTTGCGCAGAGGGGAGAAGAGCGAGAAAAGCAGAAAAGCAGATGAAGGCAGGGAACTGTGAGCTATTCAGTGTGCCTTGGGTGCAAGTGGCATGGTGACAGAAGATGACACCGGTGGTTGGGTGGGGGACAGACTCTGGAAGGCCACATTTTCCCCAGTCGGGAGTTGGAACTCTGTCTTGTATGGGAAGGGTTTTAAGCAGGAGGGTGGCTTTGTGCTGGAAAATCAACCAGGAAGGTAGTGGAGTGCAGTGGAAAGAGAGAAGTCAGACCATGTGGGAGAGTCTTCAGCAAGTATTCTAGGTGCTGGGGACACAGTGGGGGACAAAACAGACCAAAATCTTGTACTTGGACAAGACAAGAAGGGCTGGACCTAAGCTGGCAGGAGGAGGTACAAGTGCCAGGACCTGGGGACCCATTAGACTCGGGGGAAGGGGCAGTGGAGAATCAAGGACGACTCCCAGGGCCCCGCCTTACGTGATGAGGTTAAACCTATTTCCACTTTCTGTATGTTAGCAAATTCCAAAATCGGAATACCATTTCTGGCATAAAATGTGAAGCTTCTTTCTCCCCCTTAATAGGATACATACTTCGAACTCTTTTTCCAGGGTGATGATGGTTTTGGTTGATGCCAAGTCGTGGGTCCTTAGTCCCTCTGTGATCCCAAACCAGAATTTACCAATAGCCACCTATTGTGTCTGACCAAGAAATGGGTTTTCACTGTTTTAAAATTAATTTATCCATGTGGGGGTTAACCCTGTGAATGCTTATTCAGCCAATTTGGAACCTTAGCCATACCGGGTAAGGGCCTGGATGCTCACTGGTCCAGGGTCCCGTGGGTGGAAGTCAGTCCTAGGCAGACTTGTGCTCGAGACAAAACGACTTTCTGATGATAGGAACCTTCCTGTAATAGAGCAGACAGTAGCCTGCTAAAGTCATTGCTCATATTTTCTGTCATTGAAGTCTTGCAAGCCTCCTCTGTATGCACATCTTCCATGGAAACCAGACAAGACATTCTTGCTCTGAATATCCGGAGGGGATCGTCTGTAAGGCCAACTCAGGAATGAGGTTTAAGCTCGTGCCCATCATGCCCACAAAGTCAAGTCATTGCTATAATTACTTGACCTCTGGAATTAAAAATGAGAATACATTTAAGAATTCAAATACCAGATCTGGGACTGAAATCTAGGAGATTTTGCTCTGATCATCCACTGTCCACTACTTTGCCTTCTTCCTCATTGGTGGAATCCTGACAAATCCTGTACTAAATTAATATGCCCTTCTGGAGTTAAATACCAACTTTGCTTAGAAATGACATGTTTCAAAAAATAGTTACAAACTGAGAGGGAGGGAGGCAAACCATAAGAGATTCTTAAATACAGAGAACAAACTGAGGGTTGGTGGGGGAAGGCTGGGGGAAGGGGGAAAATGGGCGACAGGCATTAAAGACGACACTAGCTAGAATCAGCACTGGGTGTGGCATGTAAACAATGAATCACAGTAATCTGCCCCCGAAGCCAAGAGCACACTGTATCCACTGTACGTTAGCCAACTTGACAATAAATTATACTTAAAAAAGAAAGAAATGACAGGTTTCAGGGCACCTGGGTAGTTCAGTTGATTAAGGGTCTGACTGTTGATTTCAGCTCAGGTCATGATCTCACGGTCATGAAATCGAGCCCTGTATTGGGCTCTGCACTGGGCCTGGAGCCTACTTAGGATATATATTCTCTCTCTCTCTCTCTCTCTCTCTCTCTCTCTCTCTCTCTCTATCTCTCTCTCTCCCTCTCTCCCTCTCTCTCTCTCTCTCTCTCTCTCTCTCCCCCCTCCCTCCCTTCCTCCCTCCTCTCCCTCTCTCCCTGCCTTCCTCCTTTCCTTCCCTCCCTCTTTCCCTCTTTCTCTACTTCTCCCACCTCCACCTCCACTCACACATTCTCTCTCTCTCTCTCTCTCTCTCTCAAAAAGAAAGAGAAAAGCAACACATTTCAGTGGTGTCTGGCTGGCCTAGTTGGTAGAAAATGCAACTCTTGATCTTGGGGTCATGAGTTCAAGACCTGTATTGGGCATAGAGCTTACATTAAAAAAAATGAAAAAGAAGAAAAGAAATGACACCTTTTAAATCCAGATTATTTGGATTTTTATGGGAAAACGGAAAGAAACTCTGTTATTAGATAGAACCTTGAAATAAATGGCTTAGTTCAATTTCTATAACCTTTGAAGATGTGTGCAGGAAGTTATAATGCATCTCTGTGTTTGGTGTTGAAGACTTAGAAAATTCAGCTTTCTCTAACAGGTATTCTGCCAATAGACATTTCACATGGCACTGTACTCATAACTCATAATGATGCCCCCAAAATACTCTAAAATCATAGGGTACGCTTTGAGGGTACAGTGAAAAGCAATTAAATTGCTTTTAGTAAAAGTTTGATGATGAGTATTTACATGCTTATATTGTTTAAAAAAATTTTTTTTAATGTTTTCTTTATTTTTTATACAGAGAGAGACAGAGCATGAGAGGGGGAGGGGCAGAGAGAGAAGGAGACACAGAACCAGAAGCAGGCTCCAGGCTCTGAGCTAACTGTCAGCACAGAGCCTGACGCGGGGCTCGAACCCAGGAACGTGAGATCTGACCTGAGCCGAAGTCGGAGGCTCAACCGACTGAGCCACCCAGGCGCCCCTACATGCTTATGTTTGGCATACATGCTAACTTCTTATTTACTATGACATTTGAATTATCAAGTTTTTCCCAGCAATGCAGGATGAGGAAGGGTTTGCTGTGATTGGTTAGAACAGACATATGTATTAGTGAGAGAGGGCGGCGTGGCCAGGAGGGTGCAGGGGTGTAGGAAGTGTTGGATGGTAGGGTTGGACTCCGACTTCCTAGAAACTCAAGAACACTTTTCCCAGACTTTTTGAGCTGAAAGCAACTGTACATGATCATCGTTTGCTAGACAAGTCAGTAAATCATCGTAAGAGTCACACATCTGCTTCAGGTGCCCAGTGTTTTTTCTGCTGTCCCCCTTAGCACAACCCTGCTTTTTTCCTTCCTGTCCATGTAAAATCTGGGCAACCTGAAAAAGTTAGAACCGCCACCACCAGTTGTAACGTTATAAGAGCTGTGTCTAAGGGCTTGGGAGGGTGTAAAGGAAAGTCAAGGAGGAAACTACCTGAATAATTTTCGAGGGAAAAATCTTTTCTCCCTTCCCCTGCCCACCCCTCCCCTTTGACTCCCTTTCTCTCCCCTTTCCTCTCTCTTAGAAAAAACCATGAAGGAGAAATGTGTGTACAATAAAATGAAACCAAGCACGTCTCTAGAGAACTGCCTAGGGACTTTTTTTAAAAAAATCTGTGAAATGTTTCCATTTACTTTTTTTCCCCTAAATGCTGGTTTAGTTTTGAGAGAGAGCACCCGCACACACACAGCAGGGGAGGAGCAGAGAGAGAGGGAGACAGGATCCTAACTAGGCTCGTCACTGACAGCAGACAGCCTGACGTGAGGCTCAAACTCATGAGCCATGAGATCATGACCTGAGCTGAAGGTGGACGCTTAACCGACTGAGCCCCCCAGGTGCCCCTCATTTACTTTTACAAAGTATCATCATTCAAGAGCTGAGCAAATTGAACGTTGACAAGTAGATGATACACATTGTGAGGATTTTATCTTTAAGGCTCTTATCTAGAATTTTAGTATTCATCTGTTATTTAGGAAAAACCCGTGTTTATGAAATATGTGCTCGGACCTCATACTGTGCAAAAATGAATTTTACGGAAAGCCAGAAACTGGCATTCTCCAAGTTGTTTTTGTTCAAATTATTTTATCCAAATTATGGGGGGAAACAAAAGCAGTCTATTCCAGTCACCGAATGCCAAGGGCACACCTCTCTTCTGAATGCATGAGGACACACGAACCGTAAATACGTTTTGAAGGCTCACAGTTGAACAGTGTGCTTCGTCAGTGTTTTCCCTTCATAAATCGCTGTCCTTGTTAAAGCGAGGCTTTAAATGGCTGTGCGGGGGAGGAGCCGGGGCCTGCCGTCCTGTCTACAGCTTCCTTCAGATGGAAGGCAGGTCGCCAGGCTCTCGGGTCCAGGGGACCTCCAGAGGACCCCAGGCCTCGCCTCCTGTTGGGATGGGGAAGAGGCACCCTGCGTGTCTGGCTGCATTTTAACAGATGGTCGCCACAAGCGTGCGTAGATGTCATGATGCAGTGATGTATCAGAGAGGGTGCGCTTAGCCTTCCGTGCCGTCCGCTGACCTTGGTAGTGACTTGGTGGTTGTCCTGAGAAGGCTTATCATCATCTTCATGAAGCGCAGAGAAGAAAACGTTTGCCTGTGGCGTGTAGCCAGTTGTTAGAAGAGATGCCCGTGTTTGCCCAGGTGGTGGGACATGTATAAGTGGACCTGGGATACACTCCCGTCTGTCTTATTTATGTCCACTTGACCCCTCTACAAAATAAAGCGGTGTGCTTAGAATTTTCTCAGAACATGCAGCAGTAATCAGGATCTCTTGGTCGCGTAAGCGTGCTCTGCAGAACTACTGAACGCGGAAGCCTAAGTAGTCAGCAGCATCTTCACTGTAGTACAGGGCTGGGCTTTGGAATCACGGTTAAAGCTCGGTGGCACCTCTTATTAAGTGACCTTGGATGAGCTCTAAAACCTCTGTGCGCTCAGCTCCGTCTCCTGTAAAATAGCCTTCTAGCTGAGTTTTCCTAAGGATTAGAAACTGACATGTCTGGTGTGGTGATTCAGCACATAGTAAGCATCTAGAATACATTAGTTCTCTCTTTTCTCTTAGCCAAAAATACAGGAGCTAAAATACAGAGATTTTTTAAAAACAGCTTTACTGACATTATAATTCACTTTCTGCGCAGTTCACCCACAGCAGAGAAATTTGAGCTTCAAAGATTTGCACGGGAAAACCAATTTAATGATATTTTACCCATGGCTGCAAATACATGTTTGAAGCCTTCGTGAATCCCTGTGCCCTAGTTATCACAATGTCATGCTCTTCCCTTCCTCCCCGTTCCGCCGCCCCTCGCTGCCCCTACTTACAGGGACGCATGTGCACATGCATTCACACTGAAGCTAGCAAATAGGTTTTTTGTTTAAAGGGAAAAATCAGGGGCACCTCTGTGGCTCAGTTGGTTGGGTATCCGACTTCGGCTCAGGTCACCATCTCACCGTTGGTGAGTTTGAGCCCCACGTTGGGTTCTGTGCTGACAGCTCAAAGCCTGGAGCCTGCTTCAGATTTTGTGTCTCTGTCTCCCTCTGCCCTTTCCCCACTCACTCTCTCTCTCTTGCTCGTTCTCTCAAAAAGAATAAACATTAAAAAATATTTTGTTTAAATAAGAAGAATCAAAAATGTCCAAAACCTAATTGGAAGGAGTAGGCAACTTCCAGAACACTCACCGACGATTGCCGATGGTTTGCGGGGCTCACGGGGACCCCTTGCAGAGGAAAGACAGCTCTCTTTTCAGCCTGCGACTTTTCCGTAGGTCTTTCTGCCATGTCCCACCAGCCACTTAGCTGCCTGACTGAAAAGGGGGACAGCCCCCACGAGACCACCGGAAATGGACCCCCCAACCTGGCCCACCCCAATCTGGACACGTTCACACCAGAGGAACTGCTGCAACAGATGAAGGAGCTCCTGACTGAGAACCATCAGCTCAAAGGTGAGTGGCCGCCGGCCCCGGGTCTCTCCATCCACCCCGGGCCTTCATGAGCCAAGTCTCTCTGCAAAAAGCCTTGTTGATGAGCTCCCTTCTCTCCATTTCACTACCTGGAGAAAGAGCCCAGAGTGTAGCTTTGGGTAAGGCTAAAATTGCTTCCGTTTGTTTACTTTGGGATGCAGGTAAGAATTAAAAGCACTTACATACCCCAGGGAAATGGCACAATGACATTCAGTCTGTTTAGGAGGAAACAGGGAGAAAGGCTATTATTATTCCAGAGTTAGTCCTAAATATGCCCTTGTTCACAGAGAGCGTCCTAGTGTCTCAGGCCGTGGCTTCCAGCAGGGTCGGTGTTCACAGCTGTACCCTACCACGTGCACGGTAGTGGAGACACCCAAACCAGCTCTGTTTTCTGGAGCCTTCAGAGGACTGGAAACGCCATTAGACACACACACACACACACACACACACACACCCATCCTATCTGGAAGCATAAACCACTCAACCTTGGTACAGTCTCTTTCCTGCCCACCCTGCAGCCCAAGCCAAGCACAGCTCCTTTAGATTCCAAGCTACTTGGGGAGAGTGGTCTGGAGGGAGATGGGATTTGTCAAGTCAAGACTGATGCGTGACACTCTCTCTCTGAACTCCCTACAGAAGCCATGAAGCTAAATAATCAGGCTATGAAGGGGCGATTTGAAGAGCTTTCAGCCTGGACAGAGAAACAGAAGGAAGAACGCCTGTTTTTTGAGACCCAGAGTAAGGAAGCCAAAGAACGCCTCACGGCTTTGAGTCACGAAAATGAAAAATTGAAGGAAGAACTTGAAAAACTGAAAGGGAGAACAGAAAGGCCCCTTGAGGTGAGCAGACCGATCTGTTGTGATTTTATTTTCTTTTAGTAACATTTAGAGTAGACTCTTAGTCGTCTAGACTTCTGGATCAAAACCTTTCACAGTTCAGGCTAAACGAATGTTTTGTATCATCTTGAAAAAATTGGGGTGTCCGGGTGGCTCAGTCAGTTGGGCATCTAACTCTTGATTTCGGCTCAGGTCATGATCCCAGGGTCGTGGGATTGAGCCCTGCGTCAGGCTTGGCGCTGACAGTGTGGAGCCTGCTTGGGACTCTCTCTCTCTCAAAATAAATAAACATTTAAAAAAAAATAAAAAGAAAGAAAATACTGTTCTTGCTGAGAAGGTTGGTTGCAATTTCAAGGGTCGTCTATGATCTCTTTTGGGGCAAGGAAGTTTGTACAACTTTGACTATATTAGTTATAGTCAAAAGAATGTTCTAGTTATAAATCAGTATTTTGTATTCATTGTAGATGGTGTAGGACAACCTTTGCCTAGAACCACCCAAGGGTTAGTTTTTAGTTTATGTCTTTGATATAAAATTGCATTTTTAAAAAATCTGTGACTCAGGGGCACTGGGGTGGCTCAGTTGGGTAAGCGTCTGACTTTGGCAGAGGTCATGATCTCACCATTTGTGAGTTCAAGCCCTGCATCAGGCTCTGTGCTGACAGCTTGGAGCCTGAAGCCCGCTTCAGATTCTGTGTCTCCCTCTCTCTCTCTCTGCCCCTCCCCTGTGTGCTCTCTCGCTCTCTCTCTCTCTCTCTCTCAAAAATAAATAAACATTAAAAAAACCATCTATGGCAGGGAAGTTTTGCTTACCAATCTTGTCCTTTCCCCCAGTCTACCATAGAGATTCCTCAATTTACATCTTATATTTACTTTTGAAAAATAGTGTGACACGTCATGCTGGGGCAGGTGGCTATAGGGTTGCCATGTCGTCATTGACCCAAAGAACCGGGGAAAAGTGCCCATGGGCCAGGAGTGGATGTTAAAGATGTGAGGGAAGAAAACAGGATGTATCAGAACAACTTGAAGCATCTGCCATATTTGAAGGCTCACTGGATATTATTCATTGGGATGGACATCTGTTCTTCACTTTCTCCCCCACCGAGAACTTAGCAGCCCTCGGGGAGGATGGAGTCCACACATCAGTGATTTTCCCTGACACACCTCGAGCTCCATTGATCTCTGATTTCTTGGGTAAAGAGTGCAAAGAAAGAAAGATACAGGGAAGAAAGTAACGAATAGGGGACAATCTGGAATAATCTAAAGAATGAAGAGTTGTTGAGAGAAATATTGTGGTTTATGTCAGTGCTTTATTCATTAATCCCTGCTCACGGAGCGGTGTGGACATTCCGTTTTCATAAACTTCGTGTGTACGGGAAGTGACTCGTTGCTGATAAGACTTTTCACGTCTGATGCTCCAGCTTGTCTTACAGTTCAAAGAACGTTAAGTCACTTCTCTGGGGGAAATCTCTCAAGTGTCAAAATATTTTCAAGATAGGATGCTCTGAAGACACAATCCCTGGGATACATGAATATATTTTCTACTCTCTGGAAGAAAATATCTTACACTGTTTTCCTCTTTGGTCTTTTGGAATTTGAGCTGACAGCTGGCATCAGCCTGCTGGGGCCTATAGCCCTGAAGCTCAGAAAGAAGCTTCCAGAAGCAGTTTGCCCGCTTGAAATCGTCTGCCTATGGGTTTTCCTAAAAAGTCCCAGTATTGGGAGACGATGAGAACAGAGGCTGGAGCTCTGGACAGCTTCTTGCAATGCTGAAGATCAGATGAAACAAGCTACAGGCAAAACTCAGAAGTGAGTCCTTGGGGCAGAGGACTTGGGTGCTTGGACAGAGACACAGCTCTTTCAAACCCTTGGTCATAAGCTTTCTCTCCCCCAAAATGTGCCTCCCAGGCCTGCCTCTTGCCTCCCTGCCTCTTCTTTGATGTTTTTTTTCCCATGAACCAGTTGAGGTGATTTGTAAAATGTAGGGTCTCATTTTCCTGACTTGAAGCTCTCAAAATCTCTGACTTTTCTCACTCTTACCAACCCATCCTCACTGCTGGTTCTCCAGGGAGTCCCCTCCGGCCACCAGAGCCTCTCACATGTTCTGTGCCACACAAGGAAAGGGAGTAGGGAATTTCTTTTGGAGATCTGCCTTCTGATTCTCAGGGTGAGGCTAAGGTGTTAATTTCTGTCCAATTTCACAGAATCATACATTATAATCATCTGTACAGAGAACAGCCTTTTCTTAATTGTACAGATCGTGAGGCAGAGGCCATTAGATGAATATTTCTTCTAGGATTATAAAATGGCATGTTAGCCTGGGGAGATTTCCAGGACAGCAAAATGGAGATATGGTACAAGTACGTAAAGGTAGAGCCATTGTGATGCATGAAAGTCAATGGCAGGTGCTTAAAAGTGATACAAGACACTAACACATGGTAGAGTCATCGAAGAGAGTAAAATGTGTGCATTCTAGTCCGGGAAGGGAACGGAAAGAATCTCAGTGGTAAAATGAAGAGCTTTAACATGTTGTTTTACAAGGTGTCTTACAGCAGTTCAGTAGATCAGAATTGCCTGACGATAGTGAAGAGATCCTCACCATCGCGAAAAAGAAAGTTCACCTGACCGTCTGAGATTCCAGGATCATGGCCTTATATCCCTGGTGCTCAGACACTTGGTTAAAACTCTGGTTCCTACCCTTATGCCAAGGTGGTTATAGAAATCCGTTCCAGAAGGTGGCCTCAGAGAGGTCCGGCAGGAAAATGTGAAGATCCCCGATAGGGTGCGGCCTGGCCCTCACTTGCTTACTTCCCGGTTCCAGGCCAGGCAGTGCCTCTCCTTGGATCATTTCCGTCCCTGCACATTCATGTTTCTCTGGGATGAGTCAGGGCTGAGAGAGGGCGCACAGGCTGGTAACCGTTCCTTTGAACACCTGCTTCTTCAGGTTCACAAGGAGTCCTTTTCTCTCAGGCCCGTGGTGATTTCATGACAAGGGAGGGCTCGGGGGGAAGGAGGAGCACAATCTTGCTGGTGTGAGGCACAGTCTCGTGTTGCACATTAATCCATTTCCCTCCACTTTCTACGATTTTGTGGACCAGCTGGCTTATCGTCCATACGTATTCTTTCTGGTGCTCTTTTGGTTCTGCTAAGAGCCTCTGGGTCTGTTTACAGTTCCTTAGGAAATCTATCAGAGAGATGGTGTGTGTGTGTGTGTGTGTGTGTGTGTGTGTGTGTGTGAGAGAGAGAGAGAGAGAGAGAGAATTTTCTGATGTGTTGTAATTCTCTGATAATCTCAAGTGTGTATTTCTGGTGGCGCCATGTTCATAAAAGCAATGAAGGTTTCCCGAGGGAGAAACCAGAGAGGCCTATAAGGTCACAGCTGGCAGGGACCAAGGAGACCGTCTGCTGCCACCATCTTTCTTTCTAACCCAAGAAGACGAGTCCAAGACATTAAGTGAATCCACTCAGGGCGGCACACACAGCACTTAGCAGGGTTTGGACCGGAACCTGTCTTCCCTGCTCCCAGATACAAACACCGCATCTAAACACGGTTTCTCTCTTGTGCCTTTGTCACGTGCTGTGCCTGCAGCAAGAGGAAAGCAACACGTGCTTGGTATTAGTGAAAGGTGAATATTTATTACCAATGTGTATACAGGACAGAACTTAATTTTTTTACCTTTGGTAGCAGCCTCTGAATTTTGGACCTTTTGTTGTCTTTTGCCATTCATGCACCAAATAACGAAATGTCTTGATGCTTTGTCTTCTAATATACGTGACCAGTATAAGGTGGGGGGGGAGCGGTTGATTTGTAGGAGGAAAAAAGATAAGAGGTTGATTTTGGCAGCCTTTTTGCCCTTATTTTCTGAGACTTTGGACTACATCTTACAAGTTTAGCCTTGTCAAAAACTGACTGGTTATTTTCACATCAGATTATTCCACTGTGCTAGGAAGCCTTTATTTTTTGTCAGAAGGTTATTTTAATTTTCGATTTGAATATAATAAAATCATGTAAACTTTTCTATTTTAAATGTTATGTAGAAATACATCTCCAAGAAAAGGCTAGAATTTTCTGCCATGAAGCATAGCTGTCTCGCCGTGGGGTGTGGGGACGCTTGAGTTTGATGACCAGGTGTTCGTTTGATTCACTGATTTGTCTTGCTTCTCGTCGTTTCCAGGACCCCACTGGGGACCCCAGCGTCCCCAAGGCAGAAGCAGACCAGGAAACGGAACAGCTGAAGACCCAGGTGGCCCGTCTCCAAGCTGAAAAGGCCGATCTCCTGGGCATCGTGTCTGAGCTGCAGCTCAAGCTGAACTCAGGGGGCCCCTCGGAAGACTCCTTTGTTGAAATCAGGATGGCTGTAAGTGTCCAGGTTTTGATTTTGTTTTACGCAAATTACAAAACCTCACGTAGGCACCTAAATTACCACCACGTCTTTTCAACACGCAGAAGCCAGACGGTGGGGGAATTTCAGCATCAACATTGCCAAGATAAACTGGCTCTTGATTTGAAGCGTCACATAATGCTCGTGAGGGCTCTCGTAGCTGAAATGGAAGAATGTTGATTACCCTTTATGACAAAAGAGGTAGTTTGTTTTCTTCCCAGATGTCCAAAATCAGACATTTTGTGACCGATCTAAAAAAAGAAAACAAAAGCCATCAACTTTCAGACCAGGTCCTTAGGTGTGGTCAGCATTGGCCTTCAGTGAGCAGAATCATGATCAGATGCAGGAAACTGATGGCTTTTAATAATAGAACTTTCTTCTTCAAATGAGCCTTACAAGGAACCGTAGTTTGTTAAAAACAAGAAGTGGAGAAAAGAAAGAGCAGAGCCACTGGGGTTATAGTTGAGGATCAAACTTGCTTCTAACAGCAGCTGCCTGGGCGCCTCCAAGAGCGGATTTGGAAGCCCACAGGGTCCGACCCATTTCAGTGGAACTGAAAATGCAGCGAGCTGAGGAGGGCAGTGACGTGGCAGGTGCCAGCCTCTTCCTGAGCACACGAGTGGCATCCATTGCGGCCACATCTGGGTGTGCACATGGTCAGGCCAAAGAGCGGGGCAGGTAGATGAACCACGGAGGGGCCTCCCCTTCATCGCTGCTCAAACAGGTGGAATAGCAAGGGAGAAAAACTCCTAAGGGCGAGATCCTCTGTGATCCACACTGGCATTTTAGCTTTGCCAAATCGTACATCTGTTAGAGGAAAAGAGACCGTGTCTCTGAGAGAGAAGAATGTCTCTTGGAGATAGGTAGTGGGGAGCTTGTAAAAGGCCAAACTTCTGGGTGTGTCAGAATTATTAGTGCATGACTATCTTTGCTTTTCAACTCATTTGCTGCCCTCAAGAGTAATAGGTCGGGGAAATGACTCTCAACAACCTTGCCAAACATGCTCCCTAATAAATCTTTGAGTGCATTAATGGCAGCCGAAATCAGGAGAATTCAAATACCAAAAGGAGGGGCGCCTGGGTGGCTCAGTTGGTTAAGCGATCAACTTCGGCTCAGGTCCTGATCTCATGGTTTGTGAGTTCAAGCCCCACATTGGGCTCCATTGACAGCTCAGAGCCTGGAGCCTGCTTCGGATTGTGTGTCTCCTTCTTTCTGTCTGTCCCTCTGTTGCTCACACTCTGTCTCTCTCTGTCTCAAAAATACATAAATGTTAAAAAATAATAAATAAAATACCAAATGGAAAGCACTGCCAGAGTAGTCTTCTTTCTGCAGAGGACCAAAGATTATGAAACACAAGTTTGATCAAACAACTTTCACCTTCTGCAAATAACTGGCAAAATTCAGGAAGTCCTGAGGGCATGTCAGAAGTTTCCGTGTGAGGCTTCTTCCTTTAGTCCACATGGTTAGCATAATGTATTCCTTCACTTATCTGATGACTGACAGTTCCTTTTAGTGTAAACATGCTTTCTCGTCGTGCTTCCGTAAACTGGAAAACACTGCCCAAGATTTAGGAAGAAAGCACACAACCAGAACTATCTAGAACTATCTTTGTGCATTTTTGGAAGATTTTCCTGTGAGTTCATTGGAATATAAATGTCTTTCAAATCATTTAACAGGCCTTAGACTTCTTGTTCCCTTAAGTGACCCACGGTGTGTATGAATTTCTAATAGGAGCCAGCCGTGTGCACTGTGAGCCTGGCCCACAGAAAGCAGCCTCTTTTTCAACATGGCTCCAGTGAGTTCCGACATTGTGCATTTTAAAGGTCTGTGCAGGGAAGGTGCGTGGAGTCATCACTAGCTCCGTGTGACCTTTATTTGGGAAAGAAGGGGACTGCCAAGGAGAAGGAGGAGATAGGCTTTCATGTGTTTGGGGTCAGGTTGACTGTCCTGGATGAGAGACCAACCTTCACGCCTTGGCCCCAGATATTTATAATCCTGACAGGGTGTGCAGGGCGGGGGAAGGGTAAATTTCCATTCCATTTCATGACCTGATTTAAACATCTCACATTCAAATGTTGGTAGATTCCTTGGGTTGCATGCCATCAAAATTCTTGATCTTTTGCCTTTTTCTCTTCTGGTAATGCGTTTGTCACACAGACATATCATGTCAAATCTGTTTCATATCTGCCTTGACAGGAAGGAAAAGCAGATGTGGCAGTGAAAGAAATCAAGAGGAGTCCTGGGCCCACAAGAACTGCTTCTCTTGACACGTATGTGAAGAAGGGCTAAGGCCATCGGAGACACCCTTGCAGGGAGGTCAAACACGACGGGCTGCAAAAGTCAATTCTTACTGATTTACACCAGGACCTTTTAAGAATGTTCAGTTTGAATAATATTTAATGTTGCAGCCCAAACCGGCAGAGATTAAAAACAACGCTGGGTGCCTTTGTAGGCTAACTCCCCTTCACCTCTCTGTTTAGAAGTGTTTCAGCTCTCATCAGATGAAAAGTGAAAACAAACTTGCTCTTAATCAAAAGACTCCTGTTTCCCAACTTATCAGTGTAGTTTGACCTGGACCAGGCTGTCCAGCTTGATATGGGAGGGTGTTACCATTTTCTCTTCCCTGTTCAGTCCGGAGTATAAGCCAGGGTGACTGATACTGAGTAACCTTCTCTGGTGATTGATGACTGTTAGTGTCCTGAGTCACTGTCTTACCCACTGTCCAGAGGTCTTACCTGTAGAGTCTCCAGTTGACCTGTTGCAAGTAGATACAAGGAAGCAGACACCTTCAATGTTGTGGGGAACGGGGCGGGGGGTGCGGGGGGGACTGGGGGGATGGGAGAGGACTTGGCCATCGGGCTCCTGCATGTAGCACTCACCCCGAGTGGGCTGTTGGCCCATCCATCCTCTGTAAGCGTATGTTTTTATAAAACATGCAAGTGGTTTGTTGTTGTTGTTATTGTTGCTTTTTATCCAATTATGTTCCCAAGCCCTTGCACAAGGAAGAAAATAAATGTTAGGTAAATTTCATTCATCCAACAGGGCAGTTGGCATAAATGAAAGTTCTCCCTGTTTTAGTTAACAGTTCCGCAGCTTTCTCCCGTGTTGCTTTTTTAGTATCAAAAGACTTTCCTAAAAGTGGCGGGAAGAAAGAAAGCCCTTTTTGAAATTTCCAGACCACTTCCTCCTCATTTATATCCACCTGCCAAAGCCACTTCCCCTTTAAGGCCACAGGGTTTTTTTTTTTTAATACGATTTTATTTTTAAGTAATCTCTATACCCAATGTGGGGTTCAAATGTAAAACCTGGAGATTAAGAGCCACAGGCTCGCGACAGAGTCAGCCAGACGCCCCCAGGTCACAGTATTTGTCAATAACAGCTTCCTTGCCTTGTTTGAAAGTGTATTAAGGGGACAGTGGCTCAGTCAGTTAAGCATCAGACTCTTGATTTCGGCTCAGATCATGATCTCACAGTTCGTAAGTTCAAGCCCCATACCAGACCCCTCGCTATTAGCCCAGAGCCTGCTTGGGCTTCTCTCTCCCCTTCTCTCTCTGCCCCTCCCCCACTCATTCTTTTTTTTCTCTCTCTGTCAAAAATGAATAAATGAACATTTAAAAAAAAGAAACACATCTGGGTGGTTCAATCGGTTAAAGCATCCAACTTCTGTTCAGGTCATGATCTCATAGTTCATGGGTTTGAGCCCCATGTCAGGCTCTGGGCTGACAGCTCGGAACCTGGAGCCTGGTTCAGGTATCTCCCTCTCTCTCTGCTCCTCCCCTGCTCACACTCTGTCTTCTCTCTCTTTCTCTCTCTCTCAAAAATAAATCAACATTTTTAAAAAAGTATATGAAGGAGTCAAAGATTAATTTCTGGGTTTGGAGTTTGAGCTTTGGAGTCAAGAACCGGGATTTAATCCTGACTATTTATGGGACATGTGAACTTGGTTAGATGTCATGAGCATCGGTGCAGTCACCCAGGAAGTATGGTTACCACACAGGTGTTCCTGGTTTTGTTTGTTTGTCGTTGAACTGCTTCTTGATTTCATCAGAGTTTGAAATCAAGAAAAATATTTGATATACCAATAGGGCCTACATTTATTTCTCTGCTCTAATAATTTGAAATCAAAAACAAAAACAATTTTTTTCTTTTCTTTAATGTTTTTTATTTATTTTTGAGAGACAGTGCGAGCAGGGGAGGGTCAGAGAGAGAGGGAGAGACAGAATCTGAAGCAGGCTCCAGGCTCTGAGCTGTCAGCACAGAGCCTGACGCGGGGCTCAAACCCACGAACCGTGAGATCATGACCTGAGCCGAAGCAGGACGCTTAACTGACTGAGCCACACAGGTGCCCCAATTTTTTTCTCTTAACTTGAGAATGTCAAGCAGGAGAGAGGCCGGTGGTCTGCGTGTCGCCAGGCGCGTGCCTGCTGTGCCCTTTGTATGACTGTGGTCCTCTCTGAGGCTGGTTCTCTGGGAAGGGCAGAGCACTGGAAACCGGGGCCCTCTCTGCTGCACGGGTCCTGTGGGCTCTGTGGTCTGACGTTGTGGGCACACCGGCCATTTGGAGGAAGCAAGCATGTGCTTCCCAGAAAGCATGGAGGAACAGGCCCTGGGGGCACAGGGCCAGCTGCGTTTGGTCTGTAAATGAGAGTCATTTGCAAAGTGTTCTGGGAAGCAGTTCCTTTAAGTTGGTTCCAGTTACATTCATAGATACTTTGACATTTTTGTTTCCTGATGAAAACCTTTTAATCTTTATGGTGCTCTTGGTAGGAGCAAATCTGCAGAAGGTGCCAGGAGTCATTTGGAATTTGAGGAATTAACTGTGAGCCAGCTCCTGCTGTGTCTAAGGGAAGGAAACCAGAAGGTGGAGAGGCTTGAAATTGCGCTCAAGGAAGCCAAAGAAAGGTACGAAATAGGAAACTTGAAATATGCATACTTTGTTTTTTTAAGCAGCTTTATAGAGATGTGATTAAGATACCAGATAATCCATCCACTTAAGGTATGCATTTCAGTATTGTTTAGAATATTCACAGTTACATAGCCATTACCATATTATAATTTTGGGACCTTTTTTTCCTCCAAATAGGAAACCTGTACCCACTGACACTGATTCCTCATTCCTCCCAGTAATCGGCTGTCCGTCTCCATAGATTTGCTTATTCTGGACATTTCATAGGAACGGAGTCACACAATATGTGCTCCTTTGGGGTTGGCTTATGTTATTTAGCATAATGTTTTCCAGGTTCATCCATGTCGTTGCATGGGTCAGTTCTTCACTTCCTTTTTGTTGCCAGAGAAGTCAGTCCACCAGGCGGCTCGCCAACATTTTGTTTATTTATCCACTGGTGGACATTTTGGCTCCCACGTTTTCCTGGTTGTGAATGTTTGCTTTAAAGATTCGTGCACAATTTTTGTGTGTGAACTTTTTTTTTTAACTCTCTGGGGTTATATACCCAGGAGTGGGATTGCTGGGTCATTCTGTGGTTAATAGTTTGAGGAAACACCTAACTGGTTTCCACGTTGGCTATGCTGTTTTATGTGTCCACCAACAATAGATGAGGGGTCTCTTTTTCTCCACACCCTTACTTATGCTTGTGATTGTCTATCTTCTTGATTATAGTCATCCTCAGGGACATGAAGTGGTATCTCGCTTTGATTCTGATTTCATTTTCTTAATGACTAATAATATTGAGCATCTTTACATGTTGCTCATTTGTATACCTTCCTTGAAGAAATATCTCTTGAAATCCTTTGCCCATTTAAAGCAATTGGATTGCCTTTTTATTACCGAGGCATAAGAGTTCATTATATATTCTAGATGCAGATTCTTTACGTTTTCTCCTATACTGTAGATTCTCTCTTCAGTTCCTGGGTTCTATCATTGGCAGCACAAATTTCTCTTAATTTTTATGTAGTCCAATTTCTCTTTCTTTTGTCTAATTTAATGCTTTTGGTGTTATATCTAAGGAGATATTGACTAATCCAGGTTCACAAGGATTCACTCCTATGTTTTCTCCTAAACGCTTTATAGTTTTGGCTCATACATTTAGGTCTCTGATCCATTTTGTGTGTGTGGTGTGAGGTAGGCGTCCACTTCATTCTTTCGTGTGTAGATATCCAGTCATCCTAACACCAGTTGTTGAAAAGACCATCCTTTCCCTCACTGAACTGTCTTGATGCCCTTGGTGTAAATCAGTTGGCCATACCTGGTAAAGATTAATTTCTACACCCTCAATTTTATTCCT
This sequence comes from Mungos mungo, assembly GCA_004023785.1. Taxonomy (NCBI): domain Eukaryota; kingdom Metazoa; phylum Chordata; class Mammalia; order Carnivora; family Herpestidae; genus Mungos; species Mungos mungo. Next base: position 107,619 of record PISW01002515.1, read on the forward strand.
TTGATTTATATTCTTTGCTAATACTACACTGTCTTGATTACTATAGTTTTGTAGTAAATTTTGGAATCAAGAAGTATGGGTTCTCCAACTCTGAAAGATTGTTTTGGCTACTCTGGGTTTCTTGTTTTTCTGTATAAATCTTAGGATAAGTTTGTCGATTTCCGGGGAAGGAGTCGGGGCCGGGGGGGAGAAGCCAGCTGAGATTTTGTTAGGGATTGCATTGAATCTGGATGTCAATTTGGAGAGTGTTGCCCTCCTAACCATGTTGAATGTTCTGATCCTTGAAAGATAATCTTTGGACTTATTTAGGTCATCTGTGATGTATTTCAGTGATGTTTTGTCATTTTTAGCATATAGGTCAGACACTACTTTTCAAAATTTGTTCCTATGTTTTCTAGTCTTTTTAAGGGCTGTTATACATGAAATTGTTTTCTTAATTTCATTTTTGGAGTATTCTTTAGTAGTGTGTAGAAATATCACTGATTTTTTTGTATGTTATATTTTGATCTTGCAGCCTACAATCTTGTTAGAACTCCTATATTAGTAGTATTCGCTTTTTAGTGGATTCCTTAGGATTTTCTCTATACACGACCATGTCATCTACAAAGAGATAGTGTTACTTCTTCCTTACCAACAAGAAATACTTAACTTCATATTTCTTTCTTTTCCATTATTTTGCTGGCTAGGATCTCTAGCACAATGTCAGATGTACATTGAAAAAGCAGACATGCTGGCCTGGAAGATTTCACAGATGCTGTGTCAGGTTGAGGAACTCCACTCTACTTCTAGATGGTTGCAATTTTTATCATGAAGGGTTTTGGATTTTGTGAAATGCTTTTTCCATGTCTATGGGGATGATTATATGGGTTTTTTAAACTTTTATTAATATATATTATACTGATTGATTTTCACATGTTAATAAACCTTTCATTCCTGGGTAAATCCCATTGGTCATGATGTAAAATTCTTTCGATATGTTGGTAGTTTGGATTGCCAAAATTTTATTAAGGTTTTTGCATCTTTATTCATAAGGGGTATTCGTCTATAATTTTCTTTTCTTGTGATGCCTTTGTCTGGTTTTGGTATAAGGGAGTTACCGGCCTCATAGAATGTGGTGTACATGTAAACACACATACACTTTGGGTTAAAATTCATCTACAGCATAGAGTTGTGAAGTCAATAAATTTCTATGTGCAAATGTACTTTTTAGAAATGCAAAATGCTAAACCATGTAAGACACGGGAGAGGTTACTCAATAGTTTCAGGGCTCCAGTGATTGCAACGTTTAATCATAAATATAGTACGATATAATTAATTCTCTCAGAAATTATAGATGGCTTGTTGATCATAAAATTCTAGCACTGCAAGAAGTACTTCCTGGGGTGCCTGGGTGGCTCAGTCAGTTAAGCATCTGACTCTTGATCTCAGCTCAGGTCATGATCTCATGGTTTGTGACTTCAAGCCCCATGTCAGGCACTATGGTGACAACACACTGTCTCTCCCTCTCAAAATAAACTTTAAAACAAAAAGCACTTTCTAACTGAAGCAGTTAAAAATTTTAACTCTAGAAAGATCTTAAAATGTGAAACGTAAGTTATTTATCCAGATAAGGTTAATCTGGAAGACACACTGACCTTTGTCCAGTGACTTACTTGATAGCTCTTTTCAAAGGTAGGGCATGCTGGCTCCAAATCCTAGGTTTCTACACCATATGCGACTGCTGTCCCTTAGAAAATTTCGAAGGTTGACGTCTAGGAGACTAGTGCCATATATTCTCATGGAGCAAAATATTTGTCCTGTCTTTTAGACAAATCCCAAAGATATAGTTAACAGTGCACAGATAAGTGAACAAATGAATGGATAGATGAATACACTCCTTTTACACCTCAATTATCACAGCTGATTTTTAAAGGGAAGGAGTTATACGTTGAAGAAGAACGTCAACAGCCATGAGTAATCCACATGTTTGTATTTTATAGGCATGTTTACCCTCCCATGTTCCGTACACCAGTCTCAGAAGTCAAGTGTAGCCAGTAATTCATCCTTCCTTAGCATGATTAGCTTTCATGATGGAAGTGGAAACTTAGGACTTTGCTAATTATACATCCTAATCGTTCATACGATGTGTATATAATTCCTGCTTCCAAATTAATTACAGCCCTCTGTGTGCAGCTACGGCTCTTCATACCGCCCTAGGAAGTCAGGCCCGCCTTTGAGATGGCTGTGTTTAGTCTCCCCTGGAGCACCCGCGAAGGGTCCCTTTCCCAATAGCATTGAATTTCTACTTTGTGAGCCAGCCTTCCCTCCGTATTTAACAACTGGCAAGTCAGTGATAGTTACCAACACTAATGTTCTCTAGGTGGGTGTCAGGATGATGACCTCCCCCTAGCTAAGGCAGGACTGAAACCGAGAAACCTGGACAGTCTCCTTTGGTTTACACACTCTATTGGATATGATGAAAACACATTCCAAGACCTAACACGTGTTTTTCTCAAACAAGTGAGTCTTCAACCATTTTCGTTAATCATGAGAAATAAGGGTATATAAACGTCTAAAATTTATTCTGAAAATTTTTAGATTTATAGGGAGAGAAGCTAATGGGTCTTTCTTTCTTTTTCGTTGTTTTCCAGGATTAATATTTTATGTAATTTTTGTTTTCTAAACAAACTTAAACTGACAGCAAGTAAGGAGGGGGGGAGTGTGTAGAAAGTGTAGCCCAAGAAAATCGAGAGGTAGCAGGGAAAGTCAGGCCAAGGTGAAAATTTGCCCTGGAAAATTAAGACAAGCTATAATTGAACTGTGGATCAGAGCCCTGTGTCAGACGTGAATAATGTGATAAAGCCTCATCCGTCAATCCTGCACCAACTGGCCCTTAACCCATTTATTTGGCTTGGCCTGAAAGAGTACCCATGCAACCGGTTAGGTTTGGCAATTTGCAATGGTTCCGACCATTTTGATGTTTCCCTCTGTGCACCAGGCTTAAATTGCTACTAAATTTCCGCTCTGTTGTGAACACAGTCTGTTGACCTCCCACAGTGAAGGATGGAGATTTAACTGTCTTTCACCCCCTTGTTGTCACTGCACACAGATGCTTCTGGACCTGGTTTACCGATTCCACCTCTGAAATCGGCTATGTTGAAATTTAGTGAGATAAGTACTCTGTGTTGATGTTATTAGACACAGACGTGGAGTTCTCAGTGGAGCTCTGTTCTGTGCCTTGAACACTCCTTTGTTTTTTATACAACTTATTTTTTTGCCCCTATGTATAAGTACATTTTTAAAATTTGCTTAGTTTCCCCATGCTCTTCCCCAACAAGGAAACCTCTCAGATGTGTTTGTAGTCTAGTAGGATTCTCGCTGCAGTCTGGCCTGCTTGCTTTCTAGGTCCTGCTGCATTGAACTCATCTTGGCACCTCCCTTTACCTTCACCCTGGGAAATTCCTTCATCCCTCCTGTATCCCATCCTTGTTTCCTGGATCTAATGTCTTTTCAACTCTTTTTTTTTTTTTAATTTCTTTTCAAATCGAGTTTACCATATCTCCACTAACTTACTGAAAAAAGAACTTATGGGCAGTATATTTTCTGAGACCTTCATATCTGAAAATCTCTCCTCCTGCCTTTAGACTTCGTGGATAGTTTAGCTAGATATAGAATTCTGTAATCAGATATAATCTTCCCTTCACATTTCAAAACATGGCTTTATTGTGCCCTTGCTTCTGGTGTTACTGCTGAGAAACCCAGTGCCATTGTGATTCTTCATGTTTGTGGAGAAGAGACTTCTCGCGTGCTTTGGTATTGAACCTGTTTTTCATCTGTCTGTTCTACAGGACACTCTTGGGCTCATTCATTCTGCAAACTCACGTAGTCAGTTCTTGAAAAATGATCTTGAGTTCATTTAGTAATAATCTCTAGCCCTCAGTTTCCTTTGTTCTCTCTTTCTAGCATCACTGTTGTTTTTTAATTGGACCTCCTTGATTTAACTCCTGGTTCCCTTTTTCTAGCTCTCCTTTTTTTCTTCTTTCGCCTTTATGATAGACTTGATCAACTTTCTTCTTTATTTTTTGTGGAAGAGAACCTTTGAATTCTCCTTTTCTTATTGTGTTCTATTTTTTGCTGGTTATAGTGTTTCTTTATGTCTCTAAGGATCCTTAATTGGTGATGGTTTTCGATGTTATTTTCCCTCTGGCAAATTCTGTTCTCAGTAAGTTACTCTTTTCTGTTTCATATTAAGATTTTCCTTAAATGTCTAGCAATCTTGACTGTTTGATCAGATTTCATGGGATTACAGGGTGTTAGAAGCTGATTAAACCTCTGGGTCCGCATCTCGGGAGATCTGGCTGGAAGGTTTCCTTGGGGAAGCCCGATGTCAGAAACTTTATATCTTTTCCCTTATCCTGGAGTATCCTTACCTATCCAGTATCCAGCCCGCTGCATGGAAGGTATTTTTCTAGATGCTGAAGTTTTGAGATGAGTTAAGAAGAGGTGGCCGAGGGTCTTAGTGTTCTGTGTATAACTTCCCTGTACAGAAGACCCCACTTCTCATCTCTTACTAATGTCTGAGTCCAGAAAGCCTTTATTTTGTGATCTTCTAGTCCCTCTTAAACAGGCCCCACCATTGTCCCTACATCTCAAGATACCTGGTGTCAATGACTCCTGAGCCTTTTAGTTCCCACGGTGTCTATCAGCTTATATTGGCTCTCTCTACTGTTGGCTTCAGACCTAGCTCTGTTGGCCTGGCAAATGAGTTCCCACTCATAGCCATACCCCCCAAATCTTCTTGCTGTTATTTCCTCTCCCTTTCTCTTTGTTCTTGTACATACATGACTTTTTAAGAGTCATTTTGGTGGGGTTCAGTGTGGGACAAGAATTACTTACATATACTCAGTTTACCATCTTTAACTAGAAATCTCTTGGTTATTTGCATTGGGTCGGCGTTCATGTGGTTATGATTCATTGTAAGAATGTTGGTACATTTGTGTGTTTTTAAGGACTTGTGACCTTAGATGGGTCCAAAAAGGCTTCTTTTCTCTGCTGAATCCTTATAAAGGGACGCACCGTCATGTAACACACATGCATCACCTATGTACACACAAAAACACAGATTTTACAAATATTTCTGCCTGTACTATTCCGTGAAAAGAGGCAGTGTTTTTCAGTGTTTGGGATGATTTATGCCTGTCTTTTACCCTGCCTAAACCCATCCCTTCAAGCAGTTCTAGCCAATTTTAGAATGAGCGTGAAATCCAAAAAAGTTAATAGAGCAAGTGCAGAGAGATTTTGAAGTCCCCCTCCCCCATCCTTTATCCAAATTTCAAACAGTGTTGTTTTAGTGCTTCTGCCATTGTTCCTCTTCTTGGAGCCAAAGAGAAAGTAACTTTTCCATATTCGGCACTTTTTCAGAGTTTTATATTTTGAAAAGAAAGCCAGTGATCATGCTGAAGTTGAGACCCAGACAGAGGCAAGCAAAGAAAAAGAGAAAGAAGAGGAGAAAGGCCCAGAAACCGTGGGTATTCAGGTTCTAAGATTCTGTCACCCCTTGATGGACCTAAGTATGGTATCTGAGACCGAGTCTTGTGTCGTGTTCTTAGCATTAGAAATAGAAATAATTTTATGTTGGATGTATTCTATTTCTCTCCTATTTTCATGTCCCAATTTGAATTTCATCCATGGTAAATTGTAGTGAGATGTATTCCTGTCCCTGTGATTTTAGGGAATCACGCCTCTGTCTCTTCTTGGCTGATTTCTCTCCTAACTTCTTGAGCGAATAAGTCTGCTAATGGAGAAAGGAATTTTGCCCAATTCCTAATGAGGTCATTTGAGAATATGACCCGGAAACTTGAGATCGAATTGAAAGATTTTGGTTCTACCCTCTTAATGGTTTGAATGAAACAGTTTGAATAAAAAGGTTCTATAGGCAATGTTCTGTGACAACTCCGAGATGTGCCTTGGAGCCGCCACACAGTCGTCAGCTTAGGGAAGGCTGACAAAGCCAGGAAGTGGTGAGGGCTGCCGTTGCCCACGTGACGTTCATTGACGTAAGCTGCTCACCTCACTGATTCATTTATTCAGCAAATATATGCAGAATGCCTACCGTAAGCCATGCCCTGGGCTGAGTCTCCTACTTCAAGAGACTGACAAATACTTTTTAAAACACAGAGATGAAGAGACAGCCTGGGAGGAATAGTACTTTGTTGACTAAAACCATTTGACAGTAATAGAGAAGTACTGGGATTTCCAAGGCACCGTAAAACTCATTGCCAGCAATTCTGCCAGAGCTGCCAGGAGAAAAGGTGGTTCTGTGAAAAAAGTGGAGTAAACTAGACACACCCGTCAGCCAGGGAATGTGGGCATGAGTTGCTGTCTGGACACATTAGACTGTGCTCTGACACCGCTATGTTCTGTGATCCCCTGAACACGTGATCAGTATTAACTTAGTTATGATAAAGGATGAGCAGAAATTAGCAAAACCTAAAATGTCTGCAGCCTGTCTCTACTTAAAAGTCAAAACCTTAACATCTGGGAACATCTGTGTGACTTTTGGCCCCTACAAGTCTTAAGAAGGGATGTTCTTGGGTTTCCAGTATCAGAAAGGAGACGTTCTTCTTTCATTTAAAAAAACTTGGGGCACCTGGGTGGCTCAGTCAGTTAAGCGTCCAGCTTCGGCTCAGGTCATGATCTCATTGTTCGTGGGTTTGAGCCCCGCATCGGCCTCTGTCCTGACAGCTCAGAGCCTGGAGCCTGCTTCCGATTCTGTGTCCCCCTCTCTCTCTGACGCTCCCCTGCTTGTGCTGTCTCTGTCTCTCAAAAATAAATAAAAAACATTAAAAAAATTTTTTTAACTCCACACATTTCTAAAGGAAAAAAAATTAATTATGATAAAGTCATTATCACAAACGCACCTAAATTGATCATTTCTGTAAGAAAAATGGCATTTTGTGTATACTTATATATGTTATGTTTATTTTTATTAGTGACTATGCACATAAGTTACACGTTATGAAATATAAAGTGTTATTATAATTAGTAAATACAGACATATAAGGAAACAGTTGTATCTAAAATGTTTCTTTTCATGTAAAATAGTTGGGCTTTAATTGTCCAAAGTTTAATCGGTTCACCTGTCAGTCTTAGTTGGACACTCAGGGTTCACACTGTTTTCTCACAAAGAAGGTTCATTTGCGCTCTGATGCAAATTGCATCTATGTGTTTGGGATTCCCTGTGTGACAGGTTGGAAGTGAAGTGGAGACCTTGAACCTTCAGGTGACCACCCTATTTAAGGAGCTTCAAGAGGCTCATACAAAACTCAGCGAAGCTGAGCTAATGAAGAAGAGACTTCAAGAGAAGTAAGAGTGAGAGATGAATTTTATTTTCTCCTTCGGAAAGTGTACATTTTAAAAATACATACCATGTAAAAACATGGTTTCGCTTCTGTGTTACTGAAAGAAAAATAGAAATCTAACTAAAATCTGAACTGGGAAAACACAGATGTTGAGGGGAATGCACAGGCTCATTTACACGTGTGAAATACCTGTACTAATATTGGGGGGGGGTGGGGCCCGGGGAAATCTGATTCAGCTGTTTGCAGATGTCATTGAACATGACTAGCCTCTGTGAGGACCTGTAAAAAAGCAGTAAGCCAGATGTCCCGTGACCTTCCTGAGTCAACAGTGTTGATCCAAAGACACATAAACAAAAGCTGCAAAGCTCAAGAACTGGAGTGAGATTTACTGAGAAAAAGAAAATCATTTTCAGTCAGTTACGAAGGCTACTATTTACATTGAGAATTATGCATTTGCTTGTTTTTCTTGACGTAACAAGTTACCCCAAATTTAGAAAAGCTACGTTGATGTGGTTCTTTGGGATTTGTTGGCAAGCGTATTGTCAGCACAACGTAGGAGCGTGTGTTGCCTTGGGGTCAGGCATACCAACGCTAAACAGCGTATCTGGCACAGCATGGTAGGGAAAGCCAGGGACTTTGGACAAACAGACCTCGTCAAAACGTGAATCTACATCTTATTTGTGGTTTTACCTTGGGCAAGTTATTCAACCTCTCTGAGCCCTAGTTTTATCATTTCCTAACCTGTATGTCATTATCCCGAGTCATAACCTTGCGTTGAGATGTTTAACATGCTTGGCATTAATGCCTTGCATATGGCTCCTGTAGGTTCATATTTACTATCATATTGAAATTCTCTTTCTGATCTTTAAGGGGGCTTAGAGCATTTCCTTTTCGCTTATTAAATCTTTGTCAAAAGTCATATTCTTTGTGCTTAAAAGAACCTATAACTTCCTAAAATATTGACAATATCCATGGATCACTATGTAAAAAGGACCTTTAGCCAATTACTATTTTGGTCTGTGTCTGAAAAACAAAAATATGTTTTTACATGACTCTGTAAGACAGTTATTCCAAGTGGGCCATAACTTGTATGGTCTGAGAGCTGTATGTTTTTACGTTAGGCATATGGATTCTGAAATATGTAAATTTATTTTCCAAAAAAAGATCTGTATTTTTTTAATGTTTAGTCACGGGAGTTTAGAAATACTGCCTGCTTCTAGTAAGGAAGCAAGGAGGATAAAATATTTTCGTTTGTGCTGCTAAATACTCCTTGAAAAATGCAATCCTAAAATTCTTTGTATTTGCTACATAGTCTTGGGATTTGAGTCACTGAGAAATGAAGGCGCGTCATTCTTCCTCATGAAATATTGATCTTTCTTAGATGTCAGGCCCTTGAAAGGAGGAATTCTGCAACCCCGTCAGAGCTGAATGAAAAGCAAGAGCTTCTTTATAGCAACAAAAAGTTGGAGCTACAAGTGGAAAGCATGCTGTCAGAAATCAAAATGGAGCGAGCAAAAACTGAAGATGAAAAGTGAGTAGCCGTGGCCGAATGGCTACTGGCTGGAAGAAGATGGGGGAGCACCCTTACCAGATGGAATGTGAGGATTTGAGAAGACATTAAGATTGCTTCTCTTTTATGCATTTGAAGGAGCACCAGGAGATTCTTCTGAGATAACATTTGTTTTATTATAGTAATTACTAAAGTGACTTGTAATCTCTCTTTTTTTTTTTTTTTGGAAAGATTGTTTTCCTTGAGAGTAAGAAAATGTAGCAGGTGGTGGGAAGGCAAAGTGGGAGAGAAGAGTTTGCTAGTTGAGTGTTCAGAAGGCGCTTGGAAGGCAAGACGAAGTTTTTAAGTTCTCTCCCCCAAGATTCCGCTTCTTAATGTCTGTTTCAATAGGTCCAAGTTGGCCGCTCTCCAGATGACGCATAACAAGCTTCTTCAAGAATACAACAATTCGCTCAAAACAATCGAGGAACTAAGAAGGAAAGAGGTACTCATAGAAAAAAATTACTGTTAAACATTGTTGTATGTGTAGTTGTTAATCCTTAACTGAGTCTGGATTCAAAGTTGTTCTTCATCTTATCATTGACTTCTTGCGTGTGACCCTGGCGTTCTGCCTGTGAGCCGCGTGCTTGCTGGCGTGTGACCCTGGTGTTCTGCCTGTGAGCCGCGTGCTTGCTGGCAGCGCTGGCGCCTCCAGGCAGGGAATAGCTCGTAGCTTTTTGCACATCGGCGCGTCTGTGGGACAGCTCCCAGCATGGGCTCCCGCGTGAGCAGGGCACAGAGAGACCACGGGCTGCCGCTGGAGAGGTCATCTCCGTGGAGCTGTCACGGGGCTGGCTCGCTGCTGTCAGTGACCTTGAGACCCTGGACTCACCTGACGGCAGCTTCCATTAGTATAATGCCAGTATGATGCGGCAGTTTAAACATGGGTAGATGGGGCCCTGAGTGACTCAGTCTGTTGAGCGTCAGACTTCAGCTCAGGTCATGATCTCACAGTTGGTGGGTTTGAGCCCCGCATCAGGCTCTGTGCTGAATGCTTGCTCATAGCCGGGAGGCTGCTTTGGATTCTGTGTCTCCTTCTCTCTCTGACCCTCCCTGTTCATGCTCTGTCTCACACTATCTCTCCAAAAATAAATAAATGTAAAAACAATTAAAATTTAAATAAAAAAAAATAAACATGGGTAGACTTGTGAGGTGATGGATGGGTTAATTAACCTGGTTGGGGGAACCCTTTCATGCTGTGTCACATTCTTCGTTTTAAATATCTTATAGTTTTATTTGTCAGTTTTACATGAAGAAAGCTACAGCAAATAAGTAAAGATCATAAAAGCTTTGGATTAGAAGGGTCTTTTAGTTTATATGCTTATAAATGTACTATATAATTCCTCTCTAGGACCTAGTAAATTTTTTTTATTATTTATTTTTTTTAATTTTTTATTTTAATTTTTTTTTGAGAGAGAGGTAGTGAGTGGGGGAGGGCCAGAGAAAGAAAAAGACAGAATCCAAACAGGCCTTCACGCTGTCAGCACAAAGCCCAGTGCAGGGCTCAAACTCACAAACTATGAGATCATGACCTGAACTGAAATCAAGAGTCAAACATTAGCTGACTGAGTCACCCAGGTGCCCCTATGTATTTATTTTTAATTAAATTATAGTTGTCATACGATGTCAGATTAGTTTTCATAGTGATTTGATATTTATATACCTTATGAAATGTTCATAATTGTAGTTACCATCTGTCACCACACAAAGTTATTACAGTAGTATTGACCACACAGTTGACCCTTGGACACAAAGGGTTTCCACGGGTCCACTTAATGTGCAGCTTTTTTATTTCTTTAAAAAAAATTTTTTTTTAATGTTTATTTTTGAGAAAGTGCAGGCAAGGGAGGTCACAGAGAGAAAGGGACACAGCAACAAGCCCGATGTGGGGCTCGAACTCACAGACCATGAGATCATGACCTGAGCTGAAGTCGGACACTCAACCAACTGAGCTACCCAGCTGCCCCGTAATATGCAGATATTTTTGAAGTACAGTATTATAAATGTATTTTTTCTTTATGATTTTCCTAATAACATTTTCTTTTCTCTAGCTCACACTGTTGTAAGAATATAGTATAACTCTTATACAAAATATGTGTTAATCAACTAATTTATCAGGGCTTCCAGTTACCCATCGGCTATTACTAGTTAAGTTTCTGGGGAGTCAGAAGTCAAGTGTAGATTTGTGACTATGCAGGAGTCAGCGCCTCCAAACCCCCCCGCATTGTTCTAACCCCGACTGTATCCCCTCTGCTACTCTGTGCTTTCACTTGACTGACTTCCTTTGTAACTAGAAGTTTGTTCCCCTTGACCCCCTTCACCTGTTTCACGTTTCCTCCTATCTTTGTCTCCTCTGGCAACTACCGGTTCGTTCTCTGTATTTATGAGTTTCTCTTTTGTTTGTGCATTTGTTTTGTTTTTTTAGATTCCACATCTAAGTGAAATCATAACGGTATTTGTCTGTTTCTCTAACTTACTTCACTGAGCGTAATACCCCCTTGGTCCATCCATATTGTCACAAATGGCCACATTTCAGTCTTTTTATGGCTGAGTAATATTCTACTGTGTATATACATATATCCACACCACTTCTTCCGTGTCCATTCATCTACCTACAGACACTTAGGTTGCTTCCATATCTTGGCTATTATAAATAATGCTGTATAAACAGGAGTGGATAGATCTTTTTGAATAGTATTTTTGTTTTCTTTGGGTCCATACAAGAAGGGGAATCATTGGATCATACAGTAGTTCTATTTTTAATTTTTTGAGGAAACTTTACACTGTTTTCCAAAGTGGCTGCACCAGTGCACACTTACGCTGAGAGTGCACAGGCTCCCCTTTCTCCACATCCTCACCAACACCTGTTCCCTCTTGTCTTTTTTAATACTGGCCATTCTGACAGGTATGATGGGATCAATTTTTAACTTAAACATGTTTCTTTTCCACTGACTTCACCAAGTAAGAGTAATATCAGTGGGAAAAAATAACAGTACCAGCAAGTTACAACATCACTGAGATCACGGTTTGTTATTATTTCCCTTATTTTAATGGGTTTTTTAATTGTTTTAAATTAAGATATTATAATTTGCAAGATACCAAGGTGGCTTGTCGGTTAAGTGTCTGATTCTTGATTTCAGCTCAGGTCATGATCTCACAGTTCATGAGTTCAGCCTCCACATCAGGCTCTGTGCTGACAGTGTGGGCCCCTCCCCCCACTCACACTGTCTCTCTCTCTCTCTCTCTCTCTCAAAAAAAGTTAAAAAAAAAAAAGAAATTATCACTTGCAAGCTGTAAGTTAAACGAATACAACTTTCTTAGTAAGTTACCATTGCTAATTAAACAGTTCAGAATCAGCCATTTAATAACAAATTAAAACTTCATTTACTATTTTACTAAGATAGGTTGAATGATTTCACAACCGTTTCTAGAATAAACCTGTCTCTTTCAGTCAGAAAAAGTGGACCGGGCGGTACTGCAGGAGCTCAGCGGAAAGCTGGAGCTGGCGGAGAAGGCCCTGGCCTCCAAGCAGCTCCAGATGGACGACATGAAGCAGACCATCGCCAGGCAGGAGGAGGACCTGGAGACCATGACGGTTCTGAGGGCGCAGGTGAGCCGCGGCCCCAGACGCGAACTCGGTCAGCCGACCCCAGTCATGGGCGCAGGTAGGTCACATGCCCAGACATGAACTCAGTGAGGCCGACCCCAGTCACGGGCGCGGGTAGGTCACGTCCCCAGGCCCAGACTCAGTGAGGCCGACCCCAGTCACGGGCGCGGGTAGGTCACGTCCCCAGGCCCAGACTCAGTGAGACCAACCGTGATCATAGGCTCATGTAAGCCACCTCCTGAGACACGAACTCAGTGAGGCCGACCCCGATCGTATTCTCAAATGGGAAGGCGATGGTGTTTCAAATATATTTTTGGATTTTATATTCTTTCCACCAACATATTTTTTTTTAATTTTATTGAAGTATATCACGTGTGAAAAGTGCACCAAACCATACAATGAAACCATAAAATTTAGGGGAGAAAACCTGCTTTTAAATATAGAAAGTTGAAAATTGGTATTAGAGTAATGGGCATTTCTCTATTAAGTAGTTATTTTTACTTTATAACTTTGTAACAGTGAAGAAATTGCTATCACGGCGTAATCTTTATGTTTCTAGGTAAGAAATTACCCTCTGATTTAGCAGCTGAAACGATGACCAGCATTTGTTATCCACAGCATTTCTATGGGTCGGGCATCCAGGAACGGGTTAGCAGGGTGCGTCGGGCTCAGGGCCCCTCAGGAGGCTGCACGCAGGATGGACCGAAGATTCACTTCCAAGCCGGCCGGGGGCAGGGGGCTGAGGGGCAGGGGCTTCAGTTCCTCACCCCCGGGTCCCTCCACAGGCCACTGCGCACCCTCCTGACAGGGGGGCTGGCTTCCCCCACGGCAGGTAACCCCGGAGAGGAGGCAGAGGCCGCACACTATCACTTCTGCCGGGCCCTGGTGCTTTCGTGCGCGGGCCCTACTCGCGGTGGGAGGGACCGCGTGCAGGCATGAAGGTCTGGGAGGCCGGCTACCACTCTGGGAAGTGGCATCTGGGCTTCAGCCTAGGTTCAAGAGTCGGTTTGAACGCACCAAGATGAAGAGCTATTAAATTTGTAAGTGTAAAAGGAGCATGGCCGTGCTGCATTCCCAGGATTCTTGATGAGGTGAAGTAAGATAGGCAGCCAACATAGGACCTTGGACATGTTTGGAATTCAATAAATACCATCTATTCACTATTATTATTTAAAACTTAAGGCCAGCCTTCATAAACATACCTGACAGAGTAAATAAACCATGTACTATATTAAGCTAGCCCTGAATATTATTTTTTTAAAAGATCAGAGATTTTTGGGGTGCCTGGGGGGCTCAGCCGTTTAAGCGTCTGACTTCTGCTCAGGTCATGATCTGAGCCTGCTTCAGATTCTGTGTCTCCCTCTCTCTCTGCCCCTCCCCTGCTCACACTCTGTCTCTCTCTCTCAAAAATAAGTAAATATTAAAGAAAGTTTTTGAAAGACCAGAGAATCTTAAAGAATGGTACCGTGCAGTGTTTAAACCACCTACCCCGGTGTCACTGCTGATTCTTAACTGTCTAAAGCGCACACACACTCACACACAGCTTGTCTCCCGTCTGAAGGTTGCAAGGTCACGGTCACCACACTGGTCTCTCGCAGGAAGACGCACCTGTGACTTACAAGGCGCGTCCCAGGAGGCAGCACCCGCCCCGCCCCGCCCCCAGATGACTGTGGAGCGCCCACATCCGTCCAGGCGGTCACTCCGGTGTCTTTTACCTTCTTCCAGATGGAGGTTTACTGCTCTGACTTCCATGCTGAAAGAGAGGCGAGAGAGAAGATTCATGAAGAAAAGGAGCAGCTGGCTTTGCAGCTGGCGATTCTCCTGAAAGAGAGTAACACTTTTGAAGACGGAGACAGGTGAGGGGGAGGGCGCGGGTGGGAAGTCCTCTGGGCTCACCTCACCTGGTTGGTCCCCGACCCTCAGCCTGACTGACAAGGCCTGGAGGCGTCTGGCGCGAACCCGAGGAGTTCCTTGCTTTCAGGCCTGTATGTCCCAAGTCCTATCCTGCTGCTGTCGGGGTAAATATTCTCAACACCGTAAACAATTCTGTAATGTGTTCGCGGGGGCGCCTGGAGGGCCCAGTCCGTTAGGTGTCCGACTCTTGATTTCTGCTCAGGTCATGATCTCACAGTTGTGAGATCGAGTCCCATGTCGGGCTCACACTGGGCATGGAGCCTGCTTGTGATTCTCTCTCTCCCTCTACCCCACCCATCATGCACTCTCTCTCTTTCTCTCTAAAAAGAAAAAAAAATGATCACTAGGTATTTTTCTGTGGCTTGCCGTATGGAACACTGGGATTTTGAATTCTGGGTGTGTGTGTGTATACAGATTTATTTCATTCTCTTTAATTTCCCTATAGAGTCTTGTTTTAGAAATAAGCCACTTTTTTCTAATCCATTTCCTTATCAAGAGACAGTTTGGTTATTTACTAACTGATTTTATTTATCTTGTTATTTTCTTTTACTACACTGTGCTAGTGCCAATAATATTGCAAACTCAAGTTAATTGTTGAATTCTGGTTTTTATGAACTTGCAGTTTTTTTCAGCTCTTTTGTTCCCTGTAATGCTCCTGAATTGTCATATTTCAGGACTTTAGAACATCACTGTCGTGTCGCTTTTCATCCCAGTAGGCAGTCCTTGATGGAGATGCAGAGCCGACACGGGGCAAGAACCAGCGACCCGGACCAGCAGGCCTACCTCGTTCAGAGAGGTGAGTCCGTGTGATTGCAGGCTTTCCGGGTTCCAGGGGACTACTATCTATGAAGAGAACGCTTGAGGACAATTTCACTACATTCTACACGATGAATTTGAGATCAAACTGTGAAAAATACAGCACCCCGCAGTCTGATCCCCACAGCACGCTATTCTCCATCCCTTACAGACCGACTCCAGACACCAGACTCTCTCCGCGCTGGCAGTGAAGGCCTGGTGTGGCCTAACTTTTAACCTTCTCCTCCTCGAATTCCCTACCGCTATTAGCCAGCAGAATCGCTCCCTGTTCCTTGAACTTGTCCTAGGCTTGTATACCTGCATGTACTCGCCCACGTGGTGTCCTAACCTCCCTCGCGTCCCTGTCCCCCTCCTGTCTCTTTTCAGTGAACTCCTACCCCATCTGTAAAACCCACTTCAAATACTATCTTCATGATTCTAACAGAATGTAACCTCTCCCGCCTGAATGTCCAGAGTACTTTGTTCCTCTTGTAGGACGATATTATAATTATCGATGTGTTCTAAACATGCATCTAGGTGTTGCATTACATAACTCTCCCAGAGCTTGACTCTTCGCCCCTTACCTGCTGTTATGCACATAATAATGTCAGCATTTACGGAGTTTACCGTGCACGAGCACTGTCCTGATCACTTCATACACGTTATTTCTTGTGATCCTCACAAAATTCCACGAGTTATATATCTTCACAATCTTCCAGAAGACAAGGTTGAATAACCCAGGGTCACAAGGTCAGTTAGGGGCTGGGCTAGACACGGAACAGTCTGCGGTCATGTGACCCATAACCACTACACGGTACTGCGTGTCATCGGTTACCATCCAATCATGTGTCACATCCTGATTTTAGTGGCCGGAGTGAAATCAGTCTTGACACTTATCAAAAGCAGAGTGCTGTGTTTATTACACGGTTTTAATACACTGTAATAAGGTTTTGTAATGTATAGTAAACCCCTGTGTCGTGGCACATCACTGAAAGGGAAGTGTTATTCTGGAGTCTAGATATGAAAAAAAAAAAGAATTCAAAGGACAGAGCTAGACAAAAAGTTCGTAGCAGGGCCACTAAAAAGAATCTTGGTTTAGGAAGCCATCCTAAATTTCACATAATACTGGCTTTTTAACATTTTTTTAATGGTGGACCAGTCTGAGTCCCTTCCGCATACCAGCCGTTACTGACACGTCCCAGCGTCAGCAGCGGCAAGGAAGCTGTCTCAGTAGGTACCGTCACCTGTTCAGTCTTCGGGAAATTTCTCTGCGTGTCCCTTTTATCTCCCTTCTTCCCCTGTCCCCCCACCAAAGTTTTTTTTATAGGAAAAAAATAAGTTAAAGTGACGTTAGAGGTAGTCATTCAGGTTAAAAATCAACCTAGCATTTGTGGGCCATCCACGGAGGTAGCACATAGACTGATTTGAACACTAGCCTCAGGCATGTGGAGCGTCGTAGGGTAAAGCTGTGTTCCCCTCTCACAGCAGCATCTACCCACTTGAGCACCACCAGACATCTTCGCTAATCTGATTTAAATATGCCAGGAACACCCATATGCCTCTGACATCAAAAGTGCAACGTTGTCTCGGGTCCAAAAGGACAGTCTCTTGCACCCGGATTTCTCAGAGGAAGGTTTTCCTTGGTCATAATTAAATAAGGCAAATGTCTGCTTATGTTTAAAAAAAAAAAAAAAAAGACATCCTTTGACTTACAATCTAAAAATCATCACAAAGTACACATTTATTCATGATTATCTGAGTAAGCTTCTTGTCTTCTAAAAAGTAATATTCCACAGACTGTCTTCAGATTTTTATTTTATTTTTATTACTATTTTTTTAGCTGCCTAGCAAAGCTGCCTTAGACAGTAGCCCCTCTTCACTCTTTTTCACCATTGTGGTCACCCGTGGCCGGCATCTACCCTGGTCTGGGCCACTCAGCTGAGCACAAGGGAACACATAGGTACATGGTCAGGTCCATAGCAGCTGCTGGTCTGGTTGGAGAGACAAGATGTGTGCATAATAAGATGGAGTCATAAAACAAGATAATGTTTAAGTAACAGTGATAACACTGCTGAAGTTCAGAGGGAAGGTCATCTTTCAGGCCAGGGGAGTGGAGAAAGGCTTTGAAAAGTCCTGACTTTAAGCTTGACCTTGAAGCTAGGATTTCAGTACGTACAGTGTGAGAATAAAAGGTCAAAGGCAGAGGACTGTGAAGTGTTAACATACATATAAGTGTATTTTATAGCAAAGAGCCAGGAGGAAGAGGGAACGACAGCCCAAGTCTGAGTCTCAAAACCTAGACCAGGACGAAAGGAAAGGCAAAGATGGATGAAGTCAGGTTTAAAATGAAGAATCAAGTCCCCGAAGAGTGGGCTATTGCCCTCTAGAGCAAGGTCTAGCGAACTGCAGCCCACACGGAAAGTTTACTGACTCCTCATCTGGGACCGAGAGACCATTAGAAAGAACCCCGCTTCTAGAAATCACGGCTTGTGAGCAGTATGCCTTGCAACGGTGCTTCTGAAGTTCGCTGAACAGACAATCTGTCATTGTCTCCATGTTATTCAATTCAAATAATATGCTCAGAAGCAGATAACCATGTTAAAGGTCACCTCCACGATCAGCCTCCAAAGCAAACATTTTGGGGGTTGACTGAAAGTCTAAGACCAAAAACTTTGCACGGGTACAGAAAGGTCAGATCAAGATGCCCTGGGAGCCAAAAGTCATTTCCGGCGTTGATCAGTTTGCGTGTGGGACCTGCGTAGAGTCAAGGCTTATTTCGAACATTCTTTAATTTAGACTTGAACCTTGGGCCAGGTCTAAAATTGGACAGAATGACACAACCCATTCTTCCCTTCTTGCTCCCCACTTACTTTGCCTGGGAAACCCTTACATGTTCGTAAAACTCCTCTCAGGTGCGGTGGTCCTCAGGACGGGGGCTTCTGCACAGAGCAGTCTGGGCCTGGTGCCTTTCCCGTTCTCCCGCGAACCTGCCTCACATGGCCCAGTGTGGCCCTTCCCTGACGCACCTCAGCTATCACTTTTCACTCCCAAAGTCCCCTTCCTCTCTGTACCCCTCCCGTCCGCCTCCCAGGTGCTCAGATGCACAGGCAGCGTGAACATGATTATTCTCTCTGCTTCCGAGAGGGTTCTTACTGTTTTAGAAACTCCTCTGTGTGCCACTCATTATTTTCTCCACCTTCTCTCCTCTTTAGCTCGTGTCCTTACCCACCTCATTTCTTCTCTCAAATATTCCTGTTTGTATTAGAACGTGTGTTGTTCTGTACCTAGAACTGAAGCCACGTACCTTCACATACTGACAACCTGCACTAGAGCCCAAACCTACAGTAATAGGACAGCGGGTACTATGTGGGCAGTTTTCTGTGTGTGCAGATTTCTTAAGTTAAGGAGCCTCCCCAAAATCTGTATTCCCTCCCCATTGGGTACCAATTGCAAAGTTTAATGGAGGTTAAAATTAATTGTCTGTTATTAAAATCAAACAAGCAAAGCCACTTGCAGCATGGAAGAAATGGAACAGCGTTTCATTCAGTGCTTGTTCTCAGGAGCTGAGGACACAAACCAGTGGCAGCAGCAGCAGCGGAATATTCCGATTCATTCGTGCCCCAAATGTGGAGAAGTTCTGCCCGACATAGACACGCTACAGATCCATGTGATGGACTGCATCATTTAAGCGTTCACATCCCACTGCCCCCAAGCTGTTGGTAAATATCAGACTTTTTCCTCCAAGAGTTGTGCTTCTGTGTAGTTTGTTTTCACTCAGTTTGCCTCATTCTGCTCATTTTAGGAGAAAGAAAATCAATATGTTCTAACTAGGACTTTTTTGTGGATTTCCTTAAAATCTTTAACATGCCACTCTTCTGATGGATTCTTTTTTTTATGTTCCACGTATGTGAGCTGAACTGTTCATGCTGTTAATAAGTGTGTGACATCATGCGACAGGGTAAATATAATCAATGGAAGAGGCTTCACGGATAAACCTTGGGAACCTTTTAAGGAGGCAGGAAAAATGAAGTGGTTACAGATTTAATCAAGAAAAGGTTTATCTCTGTAGTTTTTTTAATAAATTATATTGTTATTTTTCTCCATTTAAGACACATCTCTCTGGGGTTGTATCTGTGTTGTAGTCTTATTGCAGCCACGGTAATTGTACCAAAGTTGTGGTTCTTTTCACATGAGCACAGTACGCTCTTGGTCATCCGGACAAGTGACAGTGTATCGGTATATGTGAAGTACACACGTTAGGTTCACTGCTTTCGTTGTGCTCCAGGAATGTATGTTTGTACAGTAGTTTATTAGTTTCTAAGAAAGAACAGCTGTCTCTTGATTTTCCTGGATCAAGCTGTATAATCACAAAAATAGGTATAGCAAAATACAATTTTGCTCTTGAATCTTTCACATTGTTCACATATGATTGGCCTTTGACATTGAATCTTCAACACTGTTCATATATGATTGGCCGATTTCATAGGCTGTATTTTCTATATTCAGCTTCATAGAGGCTTAATACTAATTCAAATCTGTTTTGCTAATTCTATGAATATATACAAATCCCTTTACTAGAGGCTAGTATTTGTTTGAATTAGAAATTATTCTTGCTAAGGAGGTGAAAAAACAGATTTGACATATTCTGTAAACCTACAGTTTACCAAGCTTAGCTAATACTGGGCCAGTCATGAAAGTCAACAATGTCCTTATGTGTCTATATCCTAAAACATTTAGAAGAAAACTAGACAAACTGGATTTAATACGTGTGTGTGTGTGTGTGTGTGTGTGTGTGCGTGTGTGTGTGTGTGTGTGTGTGTACATCTGTGTTTTTTAAACCAGGAATAAAACCGCTAATTCTGTCTTCGCTGCACAGATTCAGCGGTAACTTAGATTCCCTCCTGTCAGTCCATGGAGGATGCTTCTTAAAGACATTTCTAAAATAACCATGAAATTTTCATTTTTAATTTCTTATTTATAGTTTCTAGTTTAAACTTTTTTCCTTACTATTTTATATTAGAGGAAATAGACTTCTATAGTATCTTAAATAGAAAAGCAACCCAAATGGTTTCACATATAAATTAAGAGACTATCCTTTTATGTTGTTCAAGTAAAAATATGAAGCTGATCCCAGCTCTGAAGTAACAGTGTGAGTGGGCTTATTAAGCCTGTGATCGAATTGTTTGCTGGATAATTAAAAGGATTGCAAATGAAGGCAAGTTCAAAAAGTAAGTTTAAAGTAAAGCCCTTCCACTGAGGGAATCAGACAGTGTGGTGAACAGTTTGGAAACCCTGTGCACGTCTTCTCTAAGTAACTTAGCCTTTGCAGAGGCCTGGGTCCCTGTAACCGGGTAATGGCACCTCATCAGAATGTTGGCCCCTCTTCTGGGGCAGCCCTACCGTGTTCTCTTAGTGTGGCTGAATGGGAGCAATAGAAAAATGGCAACTGGAGAGAAATAGGAATAAGCCAATGAAAATTCTATAGCTAATTAATTTTATAATATTAACACCTCAAATACTGTATTTTAAAGTGATTTTGATCTAGTCTGGCATGCAAAGAAGCTTGAAAGTTACCACTTCCATCCTTGTAACAAGAAAAGACTGGACAAACTCAAAATCACCAACTCTTTTTAAATCCCTCAGAGGGGGCGCCTGGGTGGCTCAGTCAGTTGAGCATCGACTTTGACTCAGGTCATGATCTCACAGTTCGTGGGTTCAAGCCCTGTGTCGGGCTCTGTGCTGACAGCTCAGAGCGTGGAGCCTGTCTTAGGATTCTGTGTCTCCCTCTCTCTCTCTGACCCTCCCCTGCTCACGCTGTCTCTCTCTCTCAAAAAATAAAACATTTAGAAAAAATTTTTTAGTAAATAAATAAATAAATCCCTCAGAGAACTGAAGTCACAGGGCAAACCACTGCCCAGAAGTTGGAGAGCCAGTCAGACAGATACAGAGAGTCTCAGATCACCAGACCAGGGTCTCAGGAGCAGAAAGCACAGTAGGAGTCAGTGTCTGAGTAGGAGAACTTGAACTGCAATTGAAGAATTACCAAAGGCTTGGTTTGAACAAACATGAGAATTAAAACTCTAGTAGGAGTCCATTCCTAAGAGGCCCCACACTTGTGTGAGTTTTAGCTCCACGAGCCCTAGAAGCTCCTCACAGTGAAGATTTCTGAAAATTCTCCCCTACTTTTTGGCAGGGATAGGGGGAAAGTAGCCATTTTGAAATACACCAGTGCTCTGTTCTTCTTAGGAAGGCTGTCCCTCAGGGGGAACTGCCTTACCAGAGTCCTGGGGGGGGGAAGAAATACCCAACTCCAGCCCCCTCTAGCTTTACTCCTCTCACCTAAAGAGTAGAAAAAAAGTCTGAGAAGCACTTGTAAAGGTCACCGCCTAGAGGCAGAGCTCAGTAAAAGACCGAGACCTTATCATAGGACTGTGGGACTCTTCTCCCCCACACATACGTGACCACCACATCAAATGCCTGTATACTAATGAGATTAAAACTGGAAGAACTGCTCATATTTAGCTTTAAGGAGAAGTATATAGGGAAACCTGAAAACAACAGAGGAGACAAAATAAAGACAGCAGAGGAAATTTTAGCCGTGACATCTACAGCTTCAGCAGGCAGTAAACATAATCCAGCTCTTAGCCAGGGAAACATAAAGCCTCACACTATAGACTCATTTACCTCGGTTCCTATTCCTTGCTACAGCACTAACATTTTTCAACAAGAAATTATATTGCATACCAAAAATCAAAGCACAGTCTGAAAGGTGGAACAAGCGTCAGAACCAGACTCAGATATGATGAGTATGAGACTGGAAATTTAAAACAACTGTGATTACTACCCTAAAGGTTCTAATGAAAAGAATGACAACATGTAGGAACAGAGGGGTACTGTAAGCAGAGAGATAGAAACCCTAAGAAAAAAAAATCAAGTGGAAATACTAGAAATCAAAGAAACTGACAGAAATGAAGAATGCCTTTGGTGGGCTCATCAATAGACTGAACATGGCTGAGGAAAAAAATCTGTATACTTGAAGCAATGTCAATAGCAACTTTCAAAACTGAAATGCAAAGAAAAAAGAATGCAAAAGAACAGAATATCTGAGAAACGTGACATAATTCTTTAATGTATGTGCAACGAGTATCAAAATGAAAAGTTTTTTGAAGTAGTTATGGCTGAGAATTTTCAAAAATTAATGACAGACACCAATCTACAGATCACGAAGGTCAGAGATCACCAGGCTAAATACCAGAAAAAAATCTTTGGGTATATCACATTCAAATTGCAGAAAGCCAAAGGCAAAGAGAAAATCTTGAAAGAAGCCAGAAAGAAAAAACAATCTGTAGAGGAAAAAGGATAAGAAATATATCAGACCTTTTGAAACCATGCAAGCAGGAAGAAAGAAGTAAAAGTTTTCAAGTGTTCAGAGAGAAAAACCACCAACATATAGTTCTGTGTCCATGGAAATTTTCTTTAAAAGTGAGGGAGAAATAGAATTTCATAGACAAAAACTTTTGGAATCTATTGCCAGAGGATCTGCTTCCTAAGAAATGTTAAAAGGTATGCAGAGAAAATGAAAGTTACGTGGGTCAGAAACTGAGATCTACATAAAGGAAAGGACGGTCATTAGAGAAACAATACATGAAGGTAAAGTATTTTGTTTTCTGTATTCTAAATTGATCTAACAGGTTAAGAATTTGTTCAAAATAATAATAGCCATGTGTATTCAGTGATCAGAGCTAATGGAGCACTGAAATGAATAACAGCATTGTGATAAGGGATGGGAGCAGCGGAAGTGGAGTGCAAACTCCAGTGCAACCACTGGAAAAAAAATATTAAAGAAGTATAATTGATACACTAAGAAAGGGAGGAAATGGAATAATATAAAATGTTGAATTAAAAGCAGAAAAGCCAGAAATAGAGTGAAAGACAATACAAGAAACAAAAAATAAGGGCAATGAATAGAAAACAGTAACAAATATTGTAGATATTTGTCCAATTATATCAATACTCACTTTAGATATCCTTAATCTGTATACACCAATGAAAAGACAAATTGTCGGAGTATATAAAAAAAAATAAAAACAAGATTCACCTATATGCTGTCTATAAGAAACCCACTTTAAATATAAAGACACATGTAGATTAAAAGTAAAGAGAAAGAGAAAAAATAGTATGCTAACACTAATTAAAAGAAAGTGGGGCAACTATGTTAATTTAAAGAAGACTTCAAAGCAAGGAGAATTGTCAGGGATAAAAAGGGACATTACAAAATGATAAAGAGGTCAATTCTCCAAGAAACATAACAATCCTTCACATATATGCACCTAACAACAGAGCATCATAATACATAAGGCAAAAACTGATAGAATTGCACTTCAAAATCCGTCTATCAGTCACTAATAGACCCAATAGGGGAAAAAAAATAGTAAGGACATAGTTGAACTGAATAACACTATCAAGAAGATCTAACTGACATGTATAGAATACGTCATATTCTAAACATAGCAGAATACACAGTTTTTTCAAGTTCATGGAGAACATTCACCATGACAGACCACATTCTGAACCATAAAACACAGCTTAACAAATTGAAAACAACAAAAACTATACACAGTATGCTCTCATACCACAATGAAATTAAACTGGAACTCAAAATCAGAAAGATACCTGGAAACCCTCAAAGAACATTTGGAGATTAAACACTTGTAAATAATACATGGACCAAAGAATTCTCTAGAGACTTTAAGTGTACTTTAAACTAAATGAAATGAAAATATAACACAAAGTTTGTAGAATGAAGTGAAAGCCATGCTTAGCAGGAAATGTATATCATCGAATGAAAGATCTAAAATCAGTAATTGAAGCTTCCACATTAAAAAAAACTAGAAAAGGAATCGCAAATTAAACACAAAAGAAGCAGAAGAAAATAAATAATAAAAATGAGAACATAAATCAATGAAATTCAAACCAGGAAATTGATAGAAAAAAATCAATGAAACTGAAAGCTGTTCTTTGAAATGATTAACAAAATTGATAAACCTCTATCTAGCTACTTAAGAAAACAGAAGACACAAATTACCAATATCAGTATAACAGCAATGAACAGTTGGAACTTTGAAAACACAGTAACACTTACGTCAGCACAAAAAATTACTTAGGTATAAATCTAATAAGACATATATAAGATCTGATGAAAGAAATCAAAGAACTAAATAAATGGAGAGATCATGTTCATGTATTGTCAAGATATTAGTTTTTCACAACTTGATCTACAGATTCAATATAATCCCAATTAAAATCCCCAAGAAGTTATTTTGTGGTTGTTGAAAAAGTGATTCTAAAAGTTTATGTGGAGACACAAAAGTCCCAGAATAGCCAACATAATATTGAAGAAGAACAAAGTTGGAGGACAGATACTACCCATGTTTAGGACTTACTCTCAAACTACAGGAATCAAGATTGTGGTATTGGTGAAAGGATGGACAATTATATCAGTGAGCAGTACAGAGAGCCCAGAAATAGACCCAGATAGTCAACTGGTCTTTGATAAAAGAAAAAAAAAGGCAATTCAATGGAGAAAGGGTAGTATTTTTAACAAGTGACGCTGGAACAAGAAGTGGACATCCACATGTAAAAAAATGAATCTAGACACAGACCATAAACCTTTCACAAAAATTAACTCAAGCCACAGAGTGGGAGTAAACCTTTACAAAACATATCCAAAATCCAAATCCAAAACACTGACAATACCAAATGCTGGAGGGGGGTTGGGGGGTGGGGTGGAATAACAGGAACCCTCATCCATTGCTGGTGGAAATACGGAATGGTACTTTGGAAGGCAGCTGGGTGGTTTCTTGGAAAACTAAGTACACAATCCTTGGTATCTACCCAAATGAACTGGAAACTTATGTCCACACAAAACCTGTGCATGAATGTTTATAAGAGCTTTATTCATAATTGCCCAAACTTGGAAGCAACCAAGATGCTAATCAGTAGATGAATGCATCAATAAGCTGTGATACATCCACACGACGGAATATTATTCAGTGCTAAAAAGAGATAAGCTATCAAACTGCAAAAAGACATGGAGGAACTTTAAATGCATATTTCTAAGTGAAAGAAGCCAATCTGAAAAGCCTACATGCTATGCTGTAGGATTTGAAATGTATGATACTCTAGAAAAAGTTACAATTATGGAGACAAGATCACTGGTTGCAAGGGTTAGACGGAGGAAGGGATGAATAGGTGAGAGCACAGAAGCTTTTTAGAACAATGAAACTATTCTGCATGATACTATGATACTGAAATAACATTATGTACTCTTGTTACAAATCTATTAGTCATCACTGAGTAACTCAAGTGTTATTTTTTCTGGCTAAGTAATTGCAAAGATGCAGAATGTAATACAGAAAGTTTTTATTCAGGGGCACCTGGGTGGCTCAGTCAGTTAAGCATCTGACTTCAACCCAGGTCATGATGTCACAGTCTGTGAGTTCGAGCCCCTTGTCGGACTCTGTGCTGACAGCTCAGAGCCTGGAGCCTGCTTCAGATTCTGTGTCTCCCTCTCTCTCTGGCCCTCCCCCACTTGTGCTTGGTCTCTCTCTGTCTCTCAAATATAAATAAATGTAAAAAAACAAATAAAAAATAGGAGAAAATGTGTGTGGGAGGGGCTTTATGGGAACTTTTTTTTTTGCACTCAAATTTTCTGTAATCCTAAAACTGCTCTAAAAAAATAAAGTCTATTGTTTCCTAAAAAGTGAAAAAATTAACTTTGAACAAGATTATTTAATATGAACCTAAAATGTATTGTGTGCATCATAAAAATCAAGATTCTTATGAAGATTGGCTAACACTTCCATTTGACCCATAATGAAAGGGGTAACTTGGAATTGCTTTTAGTGAGATAAACGTATTATGCCGTCATTAATTCAATGGAGAAAAGGCTGATACAACACGAGTTGCAGCTTTTAAGTCTAACAGGACTCACGTGTATGAACCAATATTTGAATGTCTTAGTGGAACAGTGGAAGACACCGATACTGCTTTGCTATGAAAAGCAAATAAAACGTAGAAATAATTTTACAGTCTTTTGAATCCTTTGATTAACATCATTTGTTATTTTAAAAATTACTGAAATAACATTATGTACTCTTGTTACAAATATGTTAGTCATCACTGAGTAACCCAAGTGTTATTTTTTCTGGCTAAGTAATTGCAAAGATGCAGAATGTAATACAGAAAGTTTTTATTCAGGGGCACCTGGGTGACTCAGTCAGTTAAGCGACCAACTCTTGATTTCAGCTCAGGTCATCATCTCACAGTTCAGGAGCTCAAGCTCCACGTTGGACTCTGCTGGCCACATGGACCCCTGCTTGGGGTTCTTCCTCTCTCTCTTCCCTCCCCCTCACGCTTTCTCTCTCAAAATAAATAAATTAAAAAGAACTTTTTAAACAAAACACAAAACATATTCAGAAACTCTAAGTTGGCTGATGGATTTATGTAGCAATTTTGGCTTTTAAATATACGAAGTCATAATTACGGGTAGAATTTATTTTACAGATACAGTACATGTATTATGTTGTTGCTGCTGTCGTTGTTTGCTAGGTGATTAACCCAGCGAAACCAAGGAAGAAATGTGTTGAACAGTCTTACGAATTACTTAAAACCAGTAAGGCTGGTTTGGCTTCCCTCTGGAAGACTTCAGGTGAGGTAACAACAAGAAGGACCTAACACATCCCAGTGTTGAAAGTAATCTCTAGGTTGATTGAAAAGCAATAGACATTTATTTGCATAACAGAGATAGTAACCAGTTAGCAAAATCAAGGAGGTGGGGTTTCCCTCTTTCTTTAGAGAGTTGCCTCTGAGCAAGGATAACATTTTTCTCAGTACAAAATCTCTATCCAAATTGCAGTTTGGGATAAGAGTCTAGAGAGTTCTGCATATATATAGCAAGGAAGATATGAAGGCAGATTAAACAGATGCCTGCAGGAAGAAGATGGTGCTAGAGGAGCTTTGGAAACTGACTATTGCTCCCAGTTAGAAGGTCTGATTTTCTGATTTTCAGTAGCATTGCCTGCCAGGCCTAAGGATGGAGGAGGTGAGTTCATCATCTGGTACATCAACCAGGTAGACATACTCAAGGATATTCTGCTTCTACAATCTCTGTTTTGGAGAACTCAAGTACACTCACTAAACTACACCCCAGCCCTACATGAAGCCCTGATATGTCCTGGTGGCTTCAGTCACAGAGCGAAGGTACCTGCTGAAATCTACACCATCGCCTCAGACTGAGCTCGCCCCCTCCCCGCTGTTCACAGCACGCTGCTCCTGGACACTCCAGTCCAGTTCCACAATTCTGCCAGGTGCCCACGTGATGCCAATCCGGCCACCGTCCTCTCCTTTTCCTGCCACAAGTAAC
This sequence comes from Mungos mungo, assembly GCA_004023785.1. NCBI lineage: Eukaryota > Metazoa > Chordata > Mammalia > Carnivora > Herpestidae > Mungos > Mungos mungo. The sequence continues at coordinate 135,248 of PISW01002515.1, forward strand.
TTTCTTTGGCCAGGTACCAAAGCAGAGAGGGTTTCTTTCATAATGTCCTTCCCACTGGCCCTCTTCCTTGAACTCCTGCAGTCTGGGATGGTTTTACCAGGCCTCTCTGCCTCCACTTTCTGGTATATTCAGTTCCTGAGCACCTGTCCTTCACCTTATTGTCCCGAAGCAGCACTTTATAGTAGCAAGGACAGAAGTTAATGCACATTTTTCATTTAAAAATTTTAAAGTTTATTTCTTTTGAAAGAGAGCAAGCAAGCAGCAGAGGGGCCGAGAGAGAGGAAGAGAGAGAATCCCAAGCAGTGCAGGGCTTGAACTCACAAGATGTGAGATCATGACCTGAGCTGAAACCAAGGGTTGGACGCTTAACCAACTGAGCCGCCCAGGCGCCCTGACGTTAATACACATTTATGCTTCCATGTGCTGGGCACGCTATGGTGTTTTCAGGCTTTTCTTATTAATCCTCATGGTGCCCTATGAAATAACTGTCAGTACCCCTGTTTGGCACATGAGTTAAGTGGAGACACTGAGAGGTTAAGTAATTTACCCAAGGTTGCACAGTTAGTGTGGTTAAAAACCATGCAGTCGTAATTAACTCAAATCTAAGCTGCAGGCCACTCCTTTCCTCTTTACATCTATCTGCTTCCTGCACCTGCTCACAAACTCACTGCTCATAGAATATCATTCTTGACCTGGGGTTCATCTTCCACGTGATTTGTTTGACCTGCTGCTTTCTGTGTTTTGACTTCATCTGTTTGTTCCCTCCTGTCCAGCAAGATTGGTGTGCTCACTGGTAGTCACCTTATGTTATTTATATTCTATGCATATGTCACATCTCCCAAATTGGAGTGTAAGTTCCTAGAGTATGGGCCACATCTTTGTCCAACACCATGACACCTGAGGCAGTAAGGCTGATAACTGGTGTGTGAAAATGCACTGGAAATCCTCATCTGATGCTAAAATAGCCTCGATTCCATGTTCTGCTAATAGCAGCACTTTCCAGAGGAAGAAACCGAGCCCTCCAATGCTAAAGGACTGGTTAAGGAGCAAATTATTCAATTTTTTTTCTTTCTGTAACATTTCTTGTGTGCCGGTCACCAGCCACAGGAGGTAAGACAGAGCAGAGATAGAAAGATGTACATCATGGCTAATCAGTCTAGGACGGACCTTTACAATTAGAGGTAGTGATGAATTAAAGTTCCTTTTGTCAGTTTGATTACAATGGTGCCAATATTACTGTGAATTTTTCAACACTAGCGGCTCTTAAAAGCAGTATTACTCCCATTCCTAGGTCAGTATAATAAGTTCAGATAATAAGAAGCATTAATACTTCATTAGGACACACCCAAAAAATCAATGTAGATGGTATCTGGACTGTTTGTTTTCACCATCCTAAAATTGATTTTAGTTTTTATGAAAATGAAGGCAGATACAATGGATAGAGAGATACCATCTTATATGAAATAATGGGGGGGGGTGGGAGGAATACAGGGACTGAATAGTGCCTGTAAGTTGGGGGGAGACTTAAAATGGTCATTTGCTCCATCAAAAATTCTTCTGCTTTGAATTACATTATGCATAGGCTAAATACAATTGTGCATTTGCAAAGGGCAGTTCTCAGAGTTATGTACAAACACCATTTTTAGACTGTAAATACCTAAAGAAGTCTGAACTTGTGACAAAAAAATTTTCTGTGAAAAATAGGACCTCCTAACAAGTGAGTCAGACGCAAGTTACAATTCTCCAAGTCTCTGGACCACGAATTTATTGGAAAGCGTGGTTTCCACTGCTTTCCAAAGAATGTCACCTAGATTTCGGGTCTCATTTCACAGGTGGTGAACCAGATTCCCAAAGGGAGAAGTTAGTTTCCCAAGGTCAGGCAGAGTTCAAAGTGAACCAGAGTTTCGATTTTGAGTCCAGTCATCTTAGTGGAACACAAGAGGTTGTGAAATAATCACCCAGCTTGTTCAGTCAGACTTCTCTAGGATCAGTCCAATCAGAGGACATTTGTGAAGGCAGTAGAAACTTTTGGAATGTACTTCCGGTTTAAGCGTCTATGCGCAGGCCTCTCGGCCTCAAGCGTTACCTTCCGTCTCGCCTCCTAGAAAGGTGCGGGTGACACAGTCCTGAAGAGGGTCCTGAATTCAGTTCCGGCCTCCTGTAAAAATACCCTACTGGAAGACTTAAACTTCCAGGCGCTGGGAGGCACCAGAACCCTACTTTATCTAAAGGAGCTAAGCCTTCACCGACCGGAAGTTCTTTTGCCCCCAACAAAGAGGGCGCACGGTCACGTGAGCCAATCAAATCGCTCTGCGCAAGGAGGCCCTTCTACCATCTTTGCCAGAGAGCCGACGCCAAGAATGCTGACGTAGCCAATCAGCGCGGCCCTGCGTCGGCGTGCGTCTGGCGTCAGAGGCGGGGGGTGGAGCCAAGTTGGAATTTTGGCGGGTCTGGCTGTGGGACCGGGAGGAGAGCGGAGTAGGGTAAGCCGCTGGGGTGTGGGGGTGTGGGTGGCCCTCCGGGGGTGAGGCAGGGGGTCCAGGTGTGAGGGTGGCCCTCCGGGGGTGAGGCAGGGGGTCCGCCACGCGGGTCTGCGGCAGGGTTCAGAGAGTTCTGAGGGCGACAGGCGCGGAGGCAGAGGCGGTCAGGTGGGCGAGCCTGGAATCGGGCGAGCGCGGCGGCCGCGCGGCCGGGTGGGCTCTGGGTGCGGGAGCCATCGAAACGTAGAGGCGCCAAGGAGGCACCAAGGAGGTACCAGGCGTCGGGCCATCCTCTCTGCTTAAGGGACCAGGTTCGGTTTCTTTCTAAAGTAACCTTTTAGAAAGCATGCCGTGGAGACTTTTAGATTTTTATTTTTAAAAAATTCATCGTTTGCTAAAGGTCATTGAACTCGTGCCATGTGCTGGGCTCCACACATTCATTACTTCTCTCCGCCTAAAGCTTAGACTCTAAAGAGAGTAACCGATAACAAGTACACCGCAGAGGAAAGTGCAGTGAGGTCAGCAAAAGGACGAGGTGTGAGAGGGCGCCACCTGCCGCTCAGACAGGGTGGTCTGGAAGGCTCCCAACACTCCATGCTGGGGGGGATACAGAAAGGGGCTAGGGGCTGCCCGAAGAGCCTGAGGCCTGAGAGCACCCCGTGTTCAAGAAGTTGAAGGCAGGCTTGTCTGAGTAGAAGTAGGCAAGACAGAGCGTATCCACTTCCTCCTAGACTTTTGAATTTTGTTCTAATGACCATGAAAAATCATTAAAGGATTTTAGTTAAGGGAATACTGCGATCTGGTTTATGTTCCTTGAAGATTACTAAGGAAAGAAAAGACTCCTGTGGCTCCTGGATGGAGAAGAGATTACAGAGAGACAGAGGCCAATACAGGAAGCTCATGCTTCAGGCAAAAGATTGAGCACTGTTTTGGAGATAGAACCCATAGCAGTTGTTGGGAGGTCCTGGGTGTGAGGGTGAGGTGGGGGGGGGGGGTTATAGAGGTAAGACCCTTTACTAACCCTCCAGGAGCTTACAGTCCAGCAGATTTCCCAGGGGACAACACAGTGTGGAGCACGCAATAGGTCCGTGGAAATCTTTGTCAAATAAATAAAAAGGAAGCATTATAACTAATACTTGACACTGGACTTACTGAAGTTAGCTATAGAAGCTCGTCTTAGTTAAATAAAAGCCTAGAAAAATTTATACTTTTTTCTTGCAGTAACTAAAATCAGTTAAATGAAAAAAAGGAAAGTGCACACAATAATGGGAATTCACCCTAATTAGCTCTGCCACTTCTGACTTTCGCTAAGTAGTAGTGAATTGAAATCCTGATGTGACTAAGCTTGCAACTGAGTAGAGCCACACACTGGACTGCTGTGGATAAGGGGGCCATCAAATGTGTCACAGTAAATAACATGGGACAATAGCCCTAATACTTAGAGCATCCTCAGTAATACTTGTTGACAGTCTAATCCATGTGCTCTAGTACCCAACATACTGCTCTATAGCTCAACTGAGTTTCTATAACCATAGTTTGAAGACCAGATAAAGGGGGATGGTGGGGGGGGGGGTGAGAGTCAGATTTTGGACGAATCCTCAGCTTCAAGCCCATAGGATTTGTGAGGTCCTAGATCCGTTGCATATGAGATGTGAGAAAGCGGGAACAATTGAGGGTAACTTTTCTAATGTTGATTTTGTAGCCGAGATTCAACATTACTGCATCTCCTGGGCACCTGATTCTCCATCGACGTTCTCTCACAACTGTGCTCTTGGCAGCATGGATGGTAAGTTCCGGCAATTTTCTCAAGTTCTTTGTGTTTTATGGAAAACCACCCTTTTGTCCGTGGACTTGGTATTTGTTCTACCTGCAAAATTACTGAAAATAGCTACCTCAAGTATTGTCTCAGTGGTTCAGAAAAGATCTCATTTCGGGGTGCCTGGGTGGTTCAGTCAGTGGAGCATCCAACTTTGGCTCAGGTCATGATCTCACAGTTTGTGGGTTCGAGCCCCGCATCCGGCTCTGTGCTGACAGCTCAGAGCCTGGAGCCTGCTTCTGATTCTATGCCTCCCTTTCTCTGACCCTCCCCTGCTCACGCTCTCTCTCTCAAAAATAAATAAAACATTAAAAAATATATAAAAAAATAAAAGAAAGAAAAGATGTTACTTCAACCAGAGAATGTTATTTGTTTTTTTGGTTTTTGTTTTTTAATGTGTATTTATTTTTGAGAGAGAGGCGGGGGGACAGAGTGTGAGCAGAGGAGGGGCAGGGAGAGAGAGGGAGACACAGAATCCGAAGCAGGCTCTAGGCTCTGCACTGTCAACTCAGATCCCAGCGTTGGTCTCAAACTCCGGAACCGTGAGATCATGACCTGAGCTGAAGTTGGAGGCTTAACTGACTGAGCCACCCAAGAATGTTACTCGTTTTAATCAGTTGGGATTTTTTTTTTCTCCTGGCAGCGGTGATTGTCTTTCCTAATAATGATAGTTGGCATGTACTTACTGGGTGCCAAGCACTGTTCTAAGACTGTCCCCTACTTACTATGTACTAACTGCTTTAGTCCTCTGAGCAGCGGTATTTTTCAGACCAGGAGACAGATGTTTAGAGCAGAGAATTGAACCCAGGCAGCCTGCCTTCAGAGTTCACGGTTAATATTGAAGTCTGTTGAAGTTGCTTTAGCATAGCTCTGAGTTGAATTCTTGTAGTCCTTTCTCGTTTTATTTTGCAGAGGTGTATGTAAAATATTTACCTAACAAAGAGAGGCTACTCAGGAGCAGAAGCACAGCAGTGATTGTGCTGGCTGTAAAAAGACCCTGACAAATAAAATGTGTTTTTTTTCTGGTTGCATAATTGAGCTCATTATCTGAAACTAGATTCTGTCTTTAAATCCATGTTTATGACACTCTTCCCTTTTCAAAAAAGTAGAACCACATGTTATTGAAATTCTTCACACTACGATAATGTGTGACATTGATTGTACCTTTGGTATGATAATAGCGTCCTGTTTCCTAAATCATCAAATTACCTTCAGGGAGGTTAGAATAATATAAAGTATAATTATTTGCTATGAGACAGTTATGAAAATAAGTGGTGAATGGGTATGTGTCCTATAAGAAATCATTGTATCTAATAAACGTTCATTTGGTTGGCACAGTGTTAACAGTTTGGTCCAGTATAGACGAAATCTGAAAAAACATTGGTGCTAGAGAAACACGGTTGAACAACATTCCTTCCATTCCGGTACAGAGAGCAAGATCAGAACAAATAAGTAGGAAGATAACAGGTAGTTGGTCAGATGGAAGACAAGAGAAAAAATTTGTATGCTGAGGGGAATGCTCCAGAAGACAGGGAATTATGGGTGATGTGGGGAGGAGAGCTGGCGATTGTAGGCTGCCATCCGTGGGGAGTTGCGAGGAAGAGGGTCCAGTGTATAAATGAAGCAGGGAGGTTGGGTCAGCATACCATGGAGAAGACAGGACTGTCGGTGGTGACTGGGTTGAGCCAGGCTGGGAGGCATCACAGATTAGGTCTTGGCAACATTTAGCATCAGCTCTGCGTGGTGTGAGCCAAAGCCTCCTCCTCGGGTGTGTTCTCTTCGGCAGCTAGGAAGGCCCCTTGGCTCCCTTGAGGGACTGTGGCAGTCTCACCCAGAGCACAGGGAGCCAGGGCGCCTCTTCGCTCTTGCTGCGCCCTCCAGTTTTGCAGTGATTGTTGAGTAAGAAGTTCCAGCAGATCATTACTAACTTTAAGCCGTAGACCCTTTCATCAGATTCTAGGCCATGAGTTTGGCTGTTGGCTCTTTTCTGTCTGGTAAGCGAGTGTGGAGTGGTAGAAAGAATATTGGTTTGCTGGTCTAGAGAACTCCACCCTAAGCCAGACTCCTGTGCTGACCTATGTCACCATATGGTCCTGAACAGACCCTTGACCTCTCTGGATTTTCACTCTTGTCTTTCAAGTGAAGTGCGGGGGGGAGTGCATGAAATATCCTTAATGTCTTTGCTTTAAAGTGACTCAGATTTTATAAAGGATTAATACCCAACAGGAAAAAAAAAATTAAGAGAATCCTGAGGGCCAGCCAATAAATGTAAACAATTATTTACCTCATGAGATTTGTGGAAATGCAAATCAAAACAGTGAGATGCCTTTTAAAATCCTCCATCAGACTAGTAAAAACTTTTAAGTGACATCAGATATTGGTGAGGAGGTAGAGAGAAGTGGCACTTGCATGCTGTGCTGGTGTGTAATAACCGTTTTGGGAGCAGTTCAGCGGTATCTGGGCAAGTCGGAAAATGTGCACACCCAGGAGCCCAGCAATTCCACTCGTGATCGGTATTCCTAGGAAACTGTCCCATATATGCAAGACGAAGTCATGATTGCTGCATAGCTTGTGGTGGGAAAGAATTGGAAATAGCCCGCATGTTCTTTATTGGAATATGGGTGAATAAAATGTGATAGTCTTACTATATAGCAACTGAAAGAAATAAACTAAAACTATATGTTTTGATTCAAATGAGTCTTAAATGCAATGTTAAATGAAATCAGAATACAGAAGAATATATACAATGTGAAACAATTTATGAAAATATTTTATTTTTTTTTAAATATTTATTTATTTTTGAGAGAGACAGCATGAGTGGAGGAGGGACAGAGAGAAGGAGACACAGAGGTCGAAGCAGGCTCCAGGCTGTGAGCTGTCAGCATAGAGCTTGACATGGGGCTCAAACTCACAGACTGCAAGATCATTCCCTGAGCCAAAGTAAGACGCTTAACCAATTAAGCCACCCAGGCGCCCTGAAAATATTTTAAATCAATTAAATACTGTGTATTGATTATGAATACTTATGTATTTGTTAAAAATTTGAAAAATAGACTAGAATGATATGCCAAAATTAGGATACTTACTGTAGTAGGACATGGAGGCAGTGGTTAGGAATTCTGATAAGATTTGGCATGATAAAAAAAAAATCACACGTGAAACCAAAGATTTGGCATGATAAACTTTATAAACTTTTTTAAGTTATCAAATGTAAAGGCGAGAAGCAAATATGAAAAATGGCTAATTTTGGGTGATGAAATGTAAGTACTTTTTATAAAATTCTTTGTGCCTTTTTTACATTAAAAATTTTTTTTTTATCTCTCAGACAGTTTTAAAAACCCTAAGTGCATGTTTAGTGTATTTTTGGGTGATTCCCTTATGGATTGCATTTCATGGAGGTTGGTATGCAGGAAGTTACCTCATTAGCTGAAATAGCACAGGTAGAAAGATCAGCCCAGTGCATGGCCCAGTGTGGTCACTGCGCAGATGTCGGCCCCTTTCTCCTTAACCCAGTGCCCTCCGAGCACTTGGGAAGAGGAAAGGTGGACCCAGGATCAACAATTTCACCAGGCAAAATGGTGAGTCATCTTAATTGCCTTGTTAATATTAACAGTTGAATGCTTTAATTAACTGTGCTGATCATTAGCAGTTTTTCTCAGGTAGGTTTACTTTCTGTCCTTCGTCTTTTTCCCCAGGGGAGGAAGATGATTTGTCTCTGCTGACAGCATTGCTGGAGGAGAATGAGTTAGCCTTGGACTGTGATTTAGAAGAGAGTCACCCCTTGGCCCAGGAAGATGGCAAACCTGATGCATTCGATGAGCTCTTCGATGCAGATGACGATGGTGAATCTTACTCGGAGGAGGCTGCTGATGGAGAACTGGGAGAGGCTGAGGACCAGAAGGAAAATCTGGCCACGCTCTTCGGAGATGTGGGGGACCTAACAGATGAAGAAGAAGTTCCCACACGGCACTCACCTGAAAACAGAGTCCCCGCTCCTCCTCCTCCTCCTCCCAGTCAAGGGAAAACTAATCAAGAGTTGCAAGGTGCCCCAACTACTTGCTTTTCTAATTTCTTCAAGGTAGACTAGATGGAGCCTGACAGTTTTCATCAAAATAGCTGCTGAGTCAAGCGTGGAGATAAATATAAATGTCTTGGCAAAAAAAAAAAAAAGACACAACCTCATGGGAGTTAATAGAGGAGACGTTCACTATCAGCATGCAGAGGCCCCGTCCCAGAGTCTGCGAGCTGTTAATTGCTCCCTCCCAGAATGGCTTTAATGTCTTCGTGCATGTTACAGAAAAATCTTATTTAGAGACTTATATGCATGTGGAGGCCAAAGATGAGATGGCAGACTTCTCTACGTTCTTTTTGGGCGTGAGACCATTTTTGAACAGAAGCTTTGTGGAGTGCCATTTTCTTACTTGTGGTATTGTCTCATATATTTTAAAATTATAGTAAAATTCAGTGGTTGGCTGTTTCTTCTAATGCAAGAGCCAGCATTTATTATGGTATTTGGTTTATGAAATACTAATCCTTCTTGATACCTAAAAACTTGTTAGCCTGGGATATGTATCTGTGATATTTGTCAGTAGAGCAAATTCATACCTAGCTTAGGTATTAGAGACCTGATTACTGAAAATACGAAGTTTATTTCTCTAAGGGACTCTTGAAGAGCAAAAGTCAATGGTGAGTTCTCAGGATGTAATTATATTGTGGCTCTTAGCGTTTCAGAATGGGGGAGTGACACCAAAAGTAATTCCAGCATTTTTTTATCATGTATAATATGTCTTCTGCTCTGGGTCTTAAGGCAATATATTTTTCTTTCCTAGATGAATTAAAGAAGTTGCAAGAGCAGATGAAATCCTTACAAGAACAGCTAAAAATGGCAACAATTACACAGCCTGCGAGTCCAGCCCTGCATAAATCTCCTGGTAATCATACTGTAATTCTAGAAATAGTGTACATCTCTGTTAGTAAAAAATTATAGGGGCACCTGGGTAGTTCAGTCAGTTGAGTGGACAACTCTTGATTTTGGCTCAGGTCATGATCTCATGGGTTGTGAGTTCAAGCCCCTCATCAGGCTCTTCCTCTTCCCCACCTCTGGCCTGTGCTTGCACACATGCGCGATCTCCCTGTCTCTCAAATATTTTAAGAGCAGAAAGAAAACTTAGAGCATTACTTCTGCATTCAGCTGCTGGTAAAATAGCCTTTGAGTTCCTTTCTAGATTTTCTTGTTAATTTCCTTTCCTTTTAATAATGTAGCTAAGTCTCCACGTCCCCCTCTCAAGGAGAAGAAAGTTCAGAGAATTCAGGAGTCGACGTGCTTTTCTGCAGAGCTTGATGTCCCTGCTCTACCGAAAACCAAGCGGGTGGCTCGGACACCAAAGGTTTCACCTGCAGGTATAGTCCTCAGACCTCCCTGGTGTTTCACTTCTCTGGCTCTGTTTAAAATTCAGTTCGGCATCGTCATACCTGCAGGGGACGGCTGGGGGTCTGTCTTAATCTGCGCATTGAGAAAAGTAAGTTTGTTTGGGAATGACACCCGTATGCTCTATTTTGTTATCTTTGTCTACATCTCAGTGTGCTTAGAAAACCCTCAGGTACAAAATAGGTATTTACCAAAACAATGAATTAAATGTTTTTGAAGCTCTACAGTCCTGTAGTTGACTTGTAAAAAGTAGAACCACTGGATTGAGTTCTTGTGCGATCCAGAGTTGGAGTCCTCAGGCTTGTGAGCTCAAAGCACAGATTCCTTTTTCTTGGCCAGGTTTTATGTGAAATGCGGTTGTATTAAAGCAGAGAGCCCATTCTTTAGAAAAGCGCAGAGCGTGTTTTTAGATTCTCTGTCTCCTTCTCTCTCTACCCCTCCCTCACCCACATGTATGCTCTCTTAAAAAGAAACATTTAAAAATATGTAAGTGCTTAAAAAATAATTCTTTGGAAGATGTAAGACAAAATGGTCTGGATAACATAGTTCAGAGTTAGCAGCATAGTACTGACCACGTAGGTTCCAAAAGGCCCTTTTGAATAGCAGTGGCCTATGTCTCCATAGGAGGGAATAGCAGCCCTGCATGTTCTTATTTACTTACCCACAAGTTATGTATTCCGGGTATCCCTTTATGAATGGCATCCATCCCTTTAGGACCTTTGACATACTATGTCATTACGCAGTGTCCAAAGTTTAGTTTTGACGGAGTGGGGCATGGGCGTGCTGTCCAGAGATTCTCAAGTTCTCGGGTTGCCCTGCTTCCTGGCCTAGGAGCACTAATCCAAAGTCACTTTGAGAGTAAGCAACACAGTCTTGTTTAAGAGTGTGAAATTGTATTAAGGAAAAATATCCAAGTTTTCTGACCTTCGGGAACATTATCAAATGCGTCTAGAATAAGGATAGTAACCACATTCGGGATAGTTAATGCAAGCAAATCAGTAGAATACCCTGGTTCCCCCAGGTCCCCCTGTCCCACCCTATAAATTGAAATGGAACCAAATGGAATGAGATGAAACAAGAAACAAAGAAAAGGGACATAACTCTGGATTTTCTTCAGGTAGATGTTGATCTGTACACAAATCACTAATCATTGATCCTGAAGGAGGGCTCTTCCTCCCGTATGGAATCTACCACACTGCTCTGTGCATAGGGAGTGCTCAGTGTCATTGCACAAAGGAACTGTTTCAGAGCAGCACTGTAATACAGCTGCCTCTAGCCACGTGTGGCTGTTTACATTTATATTAGTTTAAGTAAAATTAGACACTCATTTGATGAGAAGCACTTGTGGCCACCATACCAGACAGCACGGATATAAAACATTCGCATTGTCTCAGGAAGCTCTTTCAGACTGCACTGCCGAGATTTGGAGGGTAGTACAGAAATGATCTCATGGGCTTCCTTTGTTCTCTCAAGATTTGGTTATTGCATATTGATTTAAAAAGAATTCTATAAAAACAAATTTTCTAGGGGTCAATGCGATTTTCCTTTTGCTTAATTTTTATGTTAATTTTCCAGAGCCCAAAAGCTCATCTTTGGGGACAACGAGTACACTCTCCCAACCACTCCAGACTACTTCTGGAAACAAACCGAGTGGGTTGACCAGAGATCAGAGCGCAGTGACCCCCAGGAGTTCTGGAGAGCCGGCTCAGACAGTGGTCTCTGTGGAAGCCTTCTCGGGCCTGAGGCTCAGGTCAGTAACTGTAAAGGCCTCTCACTCTGTTCTCACGCCCCACCAGATGCCTTGTCCCCCTTCCCAAGGACTGAGCGAAATAATATTTGCATAGCCAATCCACTTAACACCAACAGCTCTTGAACTTGGCAAAACTTGGCAGTAAGACTAACCATGACATACAGCAGTTTGCGTGTGAAATGTTTAAAGAAGACTTTTTCTTGTTTACATGGTGAGTGAAAGATAATGTATCTATAAAAGAAACCAGCAAATAAATAATAGTGTATTTAATCAGAAACAGTGATAGAGGTATTCACAGTTTAATCAAAATAGTAGTATTTTGTAATTAATGTTAAGAGAAATACCTGTGCTCTTTTTCTTTCTAGTAACTTAAGGCAAGTTTATGTCCTTTGCTTTGGTTATATGGAGAAATTAAGATTCTCTGTTAAAATAGGAATAACTCCTAGGATCAATTCAGTTCAAAGTCTGAACTCTAAGTCTTCTGTGATCCACGCCTTTAGTCCATTGCATCTCCATGAACACTTCTGTCGAAGCCCAGGGCAGGGCAGTAATCCTTACTATGAGACCAGATGGTTTGTAGTACAGTCCGTCTGAGTAGCTAGGTGCTATCCTTCTGGAACACCTAACCCTTAACAATCTAAACTAAAACTGTTAAGATCTTGAATTATTGGGGGCGAGGGACAGGAACAGGTAAGTGCCACCACACAGTATAAGTGTATTTGAAGACTCCAAACTCTTCAAAATCGGAAGAAAGTACTCAGTATCTTAATGGCATCTGGGAAAGTCTGTGGGATGGAATACAGCAAAAGCTGTGGTTCTCACTGAGGGTGCTGGCAAAGTTTCTCCCAAGGTAAACATCCCCCTCCCAAGATGATCCTGTCCGCTGCAACAAGTTCTCGGTTGAAACCACCCACAGATAAAGATGTTGCGAACGGGAGTGCACTGTACATGTGGATTGGAGGGGGTAGACAAAGTCAGAACTACTCAGCCCGGGCTGCTGAGTGGCCTACAGACTTAGGGGATCACACAGTTGTTTGAGTCTCCTTGTAACTGTGATGCCAGGAGCTCAGGCCCTAGAAGCACTCCAAAGGACACTAACCTGATAGTAACCTGTTAACTCAGAAATCAGGCACGCAAGTCCCTCCACCTCCGGTTGCTTCAGAGTCAGCTCTACAGCTTTCCATTCCTAAAGGCCTTTGAAATAGTCCAAAGGCATATTTTTTGTTTTCTCTTGTCCTTGAATGTATAATAATATCAAAGAAGGAATAGATATGAATAGATAATCAATATTCTAATATTGTACACATTAATATTCTAAAAACACAACTTTTGCAAGTCCACAAGTGTTTGTCAGTCATTAGGAATAAGAATATATTAATTGGAGCCTTTATTTATTGTTCTATGAAAATGTTGGGTTAAAATACTCTAGTTAGAAATTGTAGACCCTATGAAATTCTTGCAGAATTGATGAAATTAGAATATCTTATTTTGTAATATCAATTTGTGATTGTGTATTAAAGTCAAAGAAATCACTTTTAAGAGAATATTGTAACATACATTATAATTTATAAGAAAGAGTGTATGATCTTGTTTTCTGTATAAGCCCCACTTCTTTATCAAAGGAAGCACAAACCTAGCTTTAAGAGTTGTCTTATTTTTATTTAGCTGCCATAAAAATCTTTGCTTTGTGGGCGCCTGGCTGGCTCAGTCGGAAGAGCGTGCAACTCTTGATCTCAGGGTCACGAGTTGGAGCTTGGAGCTCCACGTCAGACGGAGCCTACTTAAAAAACTCTTTGTCTTGTTTATACTACATAACTAAGCCTCCCTGAGAACAGGGACTTTAGAGAAGATTTCTGCCCGTAACATCTCTTCTAACCAACCTGCTACAGTGCCGGGTAATGTCTTCTCAGAATAATAATCTAATAATTGATGGTTTCTTGTCCCAGGCGGCCTCGAGTGTCCTCCACAGAGATGAACAAGAAAATGATTGGCCGGAAACTGATCAGGCTTTCTCAGCTCAAGGAAAAGATGGCAAGTGAGAAGCTGGAAGAAATCGACTGGGTGACTTTTGGGGTTATATTGAAGAAAATCACTCCACAGAGTTGTAATAGTGTAAGCATCTCAATGATTTCTTAGCTCTTCAGTTGCAAACTGACAGTGGGGACTCATGTTCTTGATTTTTCTAGCTAAAACCCATCAGTATTTCATTTTGAAATAGCTACTCGAGTTCCCAGGTTGCCTCACGTTGGTTGGATTGCTAGCTGAGGGGGATATATGTAAAGAATGCCCTACTTACAGGCCTGGTTGTACAGGGTCCTTGGCTTTTCACTGTAGTGTTTTTGCTGCATTTCACTTGTCATTGTTTTGGTGCCACATATGGTTGCCGCAGTGACACTGTAATCCCACTTGAGGAGAAGCCAAGTTCACAGACCCTCCGGACAGCCTGACGAAATAAGAGGGCAACTGCAGAAATTTTGAAATAGCTGACCTTGTGAGCACAGTGGATATTACCAAAGATCTAACAAGTTCTAAAATCACAGTTGACTGAGGCATAACAGAAAGACTACCTTGTGGCCTGGCGAGCCCCCAGGTCTGGGTTCTAAGCCTCATTCTCCCTTTAACCATGTGGACTTAGGGTGACCTTTAATCTTTAAGGACTTCCGTTTCCTTATTTATAAGAGGAAGGAACTGGCTTTTGATTCTCTCAGAATTCTCTCCCACCTCTCAAAATACTATGCCTGATGATGCTCAATACTGATTTCGTTCTCTATTTGAGATCTTGGACAACCTTGAAGTTTTCTACAAGGCCAGGCCTCCTCAACGAGGAGTTGAGTTTCAGATGAGCGAGTCCTGCTCCAACCCTGTTACTGTCAAGGTGGAAGTGAACACGTCTGGTTCATTTGATTAGGTTCTGAGTTGTGTTGTAAGTGGCTCCAGTGATACTGAAAGGCATTGTACAAATCCATGGAAAAATAAATTACTCAGATCCAGCCAGTGGCTCAGCAGAACCTATAACCACACCCACTCTGGGCTGCCTCTGTGAAACAGCTTGATTGTGTATTTAAATTATTTTGTTTAAAAAAAATCTGTGAAAGTAGAAGTTGTTGATATAAATAGCATTTTAAGTTATATTTCTTCAAATATATGATAATACTTTTGAAATTTTTACCATTAAACACAACCAGTTGTCTTTAAATGATGCTTTTGTTTTTCCCCTAAGCTTTAGGGCAAGGATTTTACTAGCATAGACCTGACACTTCTTTATTAATGTTAATATCATCAGTGATAAATAATAGAGCCATTAAATTTATATCAAGAAGTTATTAAATCATAGTGGCACTCTTCCAGTGGTCCTTTTAACACTGTGTGTGTGTGGTTAGAAAGGAGGTACTATCCCATTGAGTATTTAGACCTGAAACTAGAGGCTTCACTAACACGTGTGCCATTGGCTTGCCTTACGTCACCTTCGTTTCTAAAATGAAAACAGCAGGGGCCCCTGGGTGGCTCAGTCAGTTAAGCGTCCGACTTCAGCTCAGGCCATGATCTCATGGTTCGTGGGTACAAACCTCGCATCAGGCTCTGTGCTGACAGCTCAGAGCCTGGAGCCTGCTTCAGATTCTGTGCCTTTCTCTTTTCCTCCCCCGTTCACGCTCTATCTCTCTTTCTCTCAAAAGTAAACATTTTTTAAAAATGAGAAAGGTAATAACATACTAAAGCCTAGAGAGAAGATTAATTTAAAATTAACAGACATTCTCAAGACTGTATATTCAGGACAGCTTATATATTTTTCAACAATAGAGCACTTGAACCATACATGGAGATATTATGGCCCACTGTGTAAAACTTAGTAAAAATAAGGGATGCTTGGGTGGTACAGTTGGTTGAGCTTCCAACTTCAGGTCAGGTCATGATCTTGTGGTTCATGGGTTCAAGTCCTGCATCAGGCTCTGTGCTGACAGCTTGGAGCCTGGAACGTGCTTCGGATTCTGTGTCTCCTTCTCTCTCTGCCCCTCCCTCACTCATTCTCGCTCGCTCACTCAAAAATAAATAGAACATTAAAAATCTTTTTTTAATTTTTAGTAAAAATAAGAATAAATATTTGTTCCAGGGGAAAACATTTAGTATCTGGCGGCTGAATGACCTCCGTGACCTGACGCGGTACGTGTCGTTGTTCTTGTTTGGAGAAGTTCACAAACAACTCTGGAAGACCGAACAGGGGACTGTCATAGGCTTGCTCAACGCTAACCCCCTGAAGCCCAGGGATGGTTCTGAGGAGGTAAAAATCTTTCCATGGTTTTCTTTCCTTCCTTTGTGGTTTTGTTTTTGTTTTTGTTTCTTGGTCTCTGCAGCTCAGCCAAGGTTTATGAAAAACATTCTGTGCTGCTCCACCCCTGCGTGCCGAGTCATACTTTCATGTTCCTCTCATCTGGCGTTTTGTTTGTTCTTCACTCACCAATATTCTCCATTTCCACCTACTCTTAAGTGTCATCTTTCCAGATTAGTTCCGAGATTCCTGGAGTGTTTTGACTTGTTAGTTCAGATCTCCTGAGTTCTTTTCCATAGATTTCTGTGGCTGCTTTAAGAAGGCAGGATTTTATAGGTGAGAGGACTTGGCTCTGTTAGTATGGCCATAACTGCAGCTCAGAGTCAGAGTGAAGTCATCTTCTCAAGCAGCAGGAGAGCAAACCGAGATCTCCTGTGAAGAGCAGCAGAGCTTCTCTCCACCTGGTCCGCAAGAAGCATCATTTTGTTGTTACTACATATTATCATTAGTATAACACCAGAAAGTGAGAGGCACAGTTACTGCTTTCCTTTCACCAGAGAATGGCAACAAATCTTCATCTGTTGGTTCAAAAGTGTTTGCAAGTAACAGAAAAACTTCCCTACCATCTCTTTTAATGGTAAACAGTGGGGTTTGTTTTTCTCACATAATAAATAAGCCCGACATAGGCAATATAGTGATGTCAGGGTCAGTGTCTGTGGGCCTCTCAGCCGTCTGTTCTTGGTCACTGGATGGCTTTGACTCTCGCCCTCACATCGCCCTTGAAGGCAGGAAGTGAGCCAGTCCACCTCTGTATGCTTTTGTTCGGAACTCCTGCCTCAGTCTGTTGGCCAGAGCATAGTCATATATGACCGTCGCTAGCTGCAAGGGATGCTGGGAGAAAAACAGGATCCATCACCTGAGGCTGAGGTTGGCCAGCCCACAGGAAATGCAGATTCTACAGTGAAGACTCAGGAGAGAATGGTTACTGTGTAGAGACCTGAACGTGTCTTCTCTACCTCCCATTCCTAAAGCTGTTTATAGGGTCCTGGCTTCCAGTGATAACGCCTTGCTAACTTCCACCATCCAGCCTCTTACTCATTCTTGCTGAAAGGCCATACCGTTGTCCATTTTTCAGTCCCTCCCTGTGTCTTCTCTGCAGGTGTGTTTGTCTGTTGATCATCCTCAGAAGATCTTAATCATGGGTGAAGCTCTTGACCTGGGAACCTGTAAAGCAAAGAAGAAGAATGGACAGCCGTGTACACAGATTGTTAATTTGGTTGGTTTTGGTTCTGTTGGGATGGCTTCTACTAAGGACAGGAGCTAATAGGAATAGATTGTAGATAGTGTAGCGGTAATGACCAACTTGGAACTGAGTTTCCTACATAACAGAAAGCACCAAAGTAAGAAAAGCCAGTGTGTAGCTAATAACTGCCAGTTTAAACAACTAAGGATGAGGGAGGGATTTAACCTCCTAGGAAAATGCTCTTTTATTGCCAGCTGACTAGGAGGTATGAGGAAGGCGGGATTTTAGTTTGCCCTCAATTCTGAGTAGGGCTGGAGATCAAACACTATGGTGAAATACACTGAAAACCTTATTTTAGTCTGTTAACTTCTTAGAGCATTTTTTCAGTGTTCGTTTATTTAAATTTTTTTAGTGTTTGTTTATTTTTGAGAGGGAGACACAGAATCCAAAGCAGGCTCTGCGCTCTGAGTTGTCAGCACAGAGCCTGATGCAGGGCTCAGAACCATGCACCATGAGATCATGACCTGAGCTGAAGTCAGATGCTTGACTGACTGAACCACCCATTCGCCCCATGTTTGTTTGAGAGAGAGTGTGTGCACAAGTAGGGGAAAGGGGTGAGAGAGTCCCAGGCAGGCTCCACACTTCAGCACAGAGCCCAACACGGGGCTCAGTCTCCTGACTTAGTTCATGACCTCAGCTGAAATCAAGAGTTGGTTGCTAACCAGCTGAGCCAGAGCTTTTTAAAAAATAGTGATTATTAATAATTTGAGATATAATTCACAAACCATACAATTCACCCTTTTAAAGTGGACAATTCAGTAGTTTTAATACTGAGTTGCAGTCATTAGCACAATGTAATTTCAGAACATTTTCAGTTACTCGTCCCCCTCTCCCCCAGCACACACACAAAAATAACCAAACCCATACTCATGGGCAGTCACTCCCCATTACCCTCTTTCCTCAGCCCCTGGTAAGCACTACTCGACTTTCTCTCTCTCTGGATTTGCCTCTTCTGGACATGTCACGTGATGGAATTATACAATATGTGGGCTTTTGTGTCTGGCTTCTTTCACTTACACTGTCTTCGGGATTCGTTCGTGTTACAGCGCGTGTCAGTACCGCATTCTTTGTGGTTGGGTAATACTGCGTGGTGTGGATGCATCAGCTTTGTTTGTTCGTAGTTAGCTGGGCGTGTTAGGAATGCTGCTGCTGTAGGCATCCATGTCGCAGCTTCTGTGTGGATGTCTGTTTTCAAGTTCCCTGGGCATATACCTGGGATTGCTGCGTGGTAGCCCCGCGTTTCGGCTTTTGAGGAACCACCAGACTGGTTTCCAGCGTGGCTTGTGCATTCTCACCAGCGTTTTCTCCACATCCCTATCAGCACCTGTTTCTGTCTGTCTCTGATCACAGCCATCCCTAGTGGGGGTGACATGGGGCTCCTTTGAGCTCTCTCTTCATTTCCATTTAGTACCCTCATTCCTGCATAGTAGATAAACTGCTGAGCAAGAAATAGCAGGAGGTCGGAGTTGGAAAAAGTGGTCTCAGAGTGAAATGCCTTACATATCTCCACACAGGAACACTGTCATTAAAAACCCATTGTCCCTGCATCTAAGGGCTCACTCAGTAGAACATTAGCACGTTGTTTTCCTTTTTCTTCTTTACTTAAGAAGTAGCATTCTTCCAAGAAGCAACCAGAGGAATAGAAAAGTTTTCCTGACGCTGATGTTGGTATATTCTTATATCAGTGTGTATTGAGGCAAAAGTCACATAGCCTATAGTTAAGCGTTTTAAAACGTACACTTCAGTGATACTCTGCAACCACCTGCTGTCTAGTTTCAGAACCTTTTCGGTCCCCACAAAAACTCCCGTACCCGTTAAGGAGCCTCTCCCTGTCCCCCACACCTCCATCCCCTGGTGATGTGGCCTTTTGTGTCTGACCTCTTTCACTTAGCATAATGTTTTCGAGGTTCATTCTAGAAGCCGATGTTCTTTCCATCGTAGAAAGAGGGCATATGGGGTGAACAGCATCACTTTTTCTTTCATTGGACTAGAGCTTTTATGTGTAATTCCCATAAGTCTCTGCATACCTGCCCTTTAGGAATGGCCTTGTAGGTCAACGGAGGTTCTGCTTTTAGAATAATACCCCCAAGAGGGCACCTGCTAGGGGGCTCAGTCTTGTAAGCATCCAGCTCTTGGTTTCTGCTCAGGTCATGATTTCCCAGTTTCATGAGTTCAAGCCCCCCATTGGGTTCTGTGCTGGTAGCATGGAGCGTGTTTGGGGTTCTCTGTCCCTCCCCCACTCCTGCTTTTTCTCTCTCTCAAAATAAATAAACTTAAAAAAGAACAATGCACCTCAAAACCGGGTAAAAGGACCAGCGTTTATTGACACTGTCCCCCCGAGTGTGTCCCTAATCCCGATGCCGCTGCCCTTCCTTTCGCAGAAGGACTGTGAGTACTGCCAGTACCACATCCAGACCCAGTACAAGAGGCTGAGCGCCAGGCGAGCCGACCTGCAGTCCACCTTCTCCGGGGGACGAATTCCGAAGAAGTTTGCCCGCAAAGGCGCCGGCCTGAGAGAACGGCTGTGTCAGGATGGTTTTTACTACGGAGGGGTTTCTTCTGAGTCGTACGCAGCCTCCATGTAAGACGTTCTCTGGGGTGTCTTTTGGGACAGGGATCTTGCTTGTCTCTTTATAAGAAGAAACCTAGGGGGTGTACTATTCTGTGATGGTCCTGGGCACGTTAACCCCCTGCCTGGAACAAGGGAGACAAGGACCTCCCTTGTTCCCAGGGAGAGAGAGAATACAGGAAAAGTTAGCTAGGTCGTGTCCAAGGTCTTTACCTTGTAGCCCACACTTCTTCTTTGGCTTCTAATGTACATAGTGCGACTTTGTCAGGGCTGGCTGTATGGCTGTTAAAAGTATGTTAGTCATAGTGTTGGCCTCCTTGAAGTCACTTCCCACACAAGTGAGCCGGTAAACCTCTTGGAACCCACATTAACTCCGTGAATCTATAGCAACGGAGTCTTAGGAGTGAAGTGCTGCCGCGGCAAACGTCCTGGCCTCTCTTGTGGGGAGCTCAGGCCCTCCAGAGAGTCCCTAAACTAGGTGATCGATGGCAGTGTCACTGTATTGTAGGTACGTCTGAGGCCAGGTGGGGACCTGGCACAAGGGAGCTACCATTGGTCCAAGAACAACAGATTTGCTCCCTGTCTCACGGAAATTGGGCAAGAGGACTCTCATGTCCTGCCTCCCTTGTCATATGGAGCACATTGTTAAGATTTAAAATGATTTCTGTTTTTTTCCAAACTGCAAAAAGCAATGCCTCTACATATGTGTGTAGTTCAGCCAAAAAGAGACAATAAAAACCATGTATAATCCCACTACCTGGATAACTGTTAGTTCCTTGCTAAATATGAATATGCACGGACGCGCGCGCGCGCACACACACACACACACACATGAAGCTGGATAGGCTTCTTTCCCAGATGTATCACTTCCTAGTAATATAAAATGAGATGCCTTTACTTAGAAACTTTTCCCCCCACATAAAATACTTAACATTTGCCTTATTGAATGTACACTTACATGCATTATTTTTAGTACCTGTGTAGTATGCTCTTAGGTGACTCAGTGATAAAACAATTCCCTGTGGATAAGCATTAATGGTGTTTCCAACTTTTAACATTACAAACACTATTTTATCCTGTTAAAAACCTGAGTTTTTGCATAGTCCTCAATTATTTTAAGATTAATTCCTAGACTGCTTGAACAAACTATTGGCTTTTTTTTTTTTTTGATGTTTATTTACTTTTGAGAGAGAGAGAGTGCGTGAGTGGAGGAGGGGCAGAGAGAGAAGGAGATGTAGACTTTGAAGAAGGCTCCAAGCTCTGAGCTGTCAGCACAGAACCCAACATGGTGCTTGAACCCACAGACCGTGAGATCATGACCTGAGCTGAAGTTGGATGCTTAACCGACTGAGCCACCCAGGCGCCCCCAAGTATTGGCTATGTTTTACTGCTTTTGCCATAACGCTCGTCCAGAGCGGCCTCAATTGGGGTTGCAGGTTGCCTTGGCGTCACGTGTTCACCAGCTGCACTGTAGGACCGTGGTATCCAGGCAGTCCCCTTAGACGGTCCATGAGAAACTTCTGACAGTTTGTAACAAATGAACGTGTCTGTGCCTTTCCCTCACAAAACGCTGAAGTGTCGTGACTTTCCTTTTGGGGGTGACTCTTGTCGTTTCAGTGCCGCCGCTGTTGCTCCTAAAAAGAAGATACAAACGACTCTGACTAATATGGTCGTTAGGGGGACAGACTTGATCATTCAGGAAACCCGACAAAAGCTTGGTAAGTTTGTTACTCTTTTTTTTCCTTTACAGTTTATTGTCAAGTTGGTTTCCCTGTAACACCCAGTGCTCATCGCAACAAGTGCCCCTCTCCATGCCCATCACCCCCCTTCTCCTTTCCCCCTCCCGCTTCAGCCCTTAGTTTGTTCTCAGTATTCAGGAGTCTCTCATGGTTTGCCTCCCTCCCAAGTAACTTTATTTCTCGATGCTATGTTTCTTTCTACAGCTTAATTATCTAGTCTTTAGAATTGAAGGTGGTCTCGGTTCATACCCTAGGTTATAAATACTCCCTCATCACTATACTAAGTGCGTGATGTGGCCTAAAGTGAAGGGATCAGGCTTGGCTGGCAGCATCTTAAGAGAAAATCAGCATATTATCACGACTGAGCCTTTGCCTGGTATGCGTCATAAATTTCCTTGATGTGTCTGGTCTTAACTCCTAATGTCCAGCATTAGAATCTCTAGTATCTGGCTCCTGGTGAAACTCATCACTTACCTTTACATTAGAACAAGTCTTAGTCAAAGAATGGCACCTCTGGCCTTTTCACCTGGGGCTTTGTTCCTAACAGTGGTGAGGGCCCAGCTCGGACCCTACCCATAGTGCACATTCCAGACGTGTATGAAATGAGACCACAGATGCCAGTGGTAATCATCACTAGAAATAAGATCTATTTGTCCTGCCATTGGAAGTCCTACTAGTCTGATGTTAGAGACTAAGAATTCTTTTTTCTTTTGGCATTCCATCTACTTCATTCACAAGTGACTGAGTTGTGAATCCAGAGATTAAGAAGTGACAAGTCACAAGGGGTGTCCAGCTGGCTTGGTCGGTAGAGCACACCACTCTTGTCCTCAGGGTTGTGAGTTCAAGCCCCACATTGGGCATGGAACCTACTTAAAGAAAAAATGACATTACATGACCTCAAACTGTCCAAACTAAGGTCCTCTAAAGCTGATGTTTGTATATTCCAGGAATACCCCAGAAGAGCTTGTCTTGCTCTGAGGAATTCAGGGAACTGATGGAATTGCCTACATTTGGAGCCAGAAACCTGAAACAACATTTAGCCAAAGCCAGGTCATCAGGTAGAGTCAGCCCCCCCCTGCTCTGGTGCCCACACCTGCACCCCCACCCCCCTTGGAGGGCCTCAGCCTGTGGCTTGTGTTTTAGGGCTGACGGGGAGCCTGAAACCCGCATTCCAGTCCGTCTCGGCGTCAGCCCTCTTGAAGCAGCAGAAGCAGCACATGCTGGAGCTGAGGAAAAAGAGATCAGAAGAAATACAGAAACGGTAAGAAGAGCAGGTTTGATGTTCCCTTCAGATAACTCCTCTCAGGGATCCTCAGAGCGTCTTAATAGATTTCCAACATGTGGCTTCAGAGTTTGGGTGGTTGGTTACCTTTTTAATTTTAACCTAACTTAAGAAGAAAGCGTTTCAAGTTCTAGATTTCTGACTCACATGAGTGAATCTGAGACCGGGTGGCACAGGTTACAGTAACCCTGGAGGAAGAGAAAGAAAGAACTGCTTGAAGAGGTTTTTGTGCAGGGGACCTGTTCCCTCTCATTTCTTAGTTCTACACAATTAGTGCTGTAAGTACAGGCAAAGCCAATGAGCAGATTTTGCAGTTGATCAGGCAAATGATAAAAATGAGGTAGGGAAAGTGGAGTTGTTTTAGAGGCAAAAGCAGGTGAAATGGGTGCAGAAGATGAACATGTCAGAGAATCTTGAACTCAAGTCCTCAGAATAGTGGAAAGAACAAGGCTCACAGATGCCCAGTGGGTAGGGAGCGCCACGCTGTACCCTGCATAAAGTGTCTCACGCATCCCTTAGGTGGATCTGCAAGGTACACTTTTCCTAAAAGACAGGTGGTTCAGTGAACAGGAGAGTCAACTTTAAGTCACGAGCAAATTCTTTTGGAAAAATCCGAGCATACATTTGGCCTCAGACAGGTGAGTTTGAGCTGCTGATGGAATATCTTTAGAAGCGTGCCTCATGTGGCTACAGACGAGCTGAATAGTTATACGGGAGTCATGGCCCTGTGCGAAACAGGGGCGCTGTCCTTGTAAAGGTATTACAGTTGGGGCGCCTGGTTGGCCCACATCTCTCCTTGAGGGCTGCTATCTGTAGGGGCACCTGCTAGAAAGCTAGTTGGCAGAAACACTCATCCATTCTAAATGGGGGAAACAGAGCTTTTCAATGAAAAATTAATTAAACCAGAGTTGGTAAAGCCAGTGTTTCTCTTCCTGTGTGTTAATCTGAATGATTGACCCAGGAAGGGAATTATTTTACAAACAAATACTTAGCAGCCGGTCACCTGCCTGCAGTCTCTCAGCCTGCATATTGTGTGACTGCGTATTTCTTTACAGATTTCTCCAAAGCTCAAGTGAGGTCGCGAGCCCGACTGTGCTGCCCTCTTCTCAAGGGGCCCCTTCTCAGTCTCCACAAACAGGGGCTGAGTTCCCCAGCCTGGAAGGAACACCAGCCACACCGACCCCCAAGCTTGGCCGAGGCATCTCGGAAGGAGATGATGTTCTCTTTTTTGATGAGTCACCACCACCAAGACCGAAACTGAGTGCTTTAGCAGAAGCCAAAAAGGTAAGTGGCATCTTTTTTCAGCATTTGAATTTGCATCCTGTAGGATGTCACTGGAGTTGCAAACTTTATATATCTATGACCAGGAAAGACAGAGAGTAATAGCTGTTTATTGATCATGATAATTAGCATCAAAGGAATTTTAAGCAATAATGGTATCAACATAATGCCATTAATTTATGGCTAAAGGAGATTGCTTAAACACTGGCCTGAGAGAGACAAACTCTAAGAATTGTTGAGGCAAGACTGTAAAATGGTGGTTTGAAGAATCCTTCTTTAAAAGAACTCTTACATAGGAGCTGAGTTGTTCTGATTGACGTAGGAGTTGACAGTGCTCGGAATCTCCCCTCTCCACTTCCTGAGTCACCCTGAGCCCCAACTTGAGCCTGTCTTCTCTTTGCTCTAGTTGGCAGCTATAACCACAGAAAGGGCAAAAGCTAGTCATAAGCCGGAGCTGTACCTGCAGTAATAATAATGCAAACAATTGCTTGTGTACCTGTGATCTATGCACATGTGCCATGTCCTGTGTGGAGGTTCATGTTTTGCATGCATTCTCTCATTCCATCCACACGGGCTAGGTAAATGCTGTCATGTCCATGTTCTAAGTGTAGAAACACACTGAAAATTAATCCTAATGCTGTCTCATTCCTTTTTGTTGTTGTTATTTTGAGAACTAAAATTCTATCCTAATTGTGTCTGATTCCTTTTTGTTGTTGTTATTTATTTTGAGAGAGGGAGAGAGCGTGATCAGGGGAGGGGCAGAGAGACAAAGGAGACAGAATCCCAAGCAGGCCTCTCACTATCAGCGCAGAACCCGACATGGGACTCGAGTCCACAAACTTTTAGATCATGACCTAAACCGAAATCAAGAATCAGATGCTTGGGGCGCCTGGGTGGCTCAGTTGGTTAAGCCTCCGACTTCGGCTCAGGTCAGATCTCACGTTCGTGGGTTTGAGCCCCACGTCAGGCTCTGTGCTGACAGCTAGCTCAGAGCCTGGAGCCTGCTTCCTGTTCTGTGTCTCCTTCTCTCTCTACCCCTCCCCCTCTCATGCTCTGTCTCTCTCTGTATCAAAAAAAAAAAAAAACACATTAAAAAAATTTTTTTAAAAAGAACCAGATGCTTAACCAACTGAGGCACGCCCCTCATTCTGTCTTATTCTAAAACAAACTTCCAAAATGTTTATATGATTCCTCTATAGGTCTTGAAGCCCACAGTGTAGCTGATATGAAACTATTGATATTAAAATAAACTGAAACTTTATTTATTAGCTCATACACATGTCTCCATGCTTTAGAATTTTAATAATTGGGTTAATAACGCTAAGCAAAGAGATGGTATATTTTGCCAATTTCTGTGTGAGAACAGAATTCACTGGCTATCACTAGAAAAGGAATTTAGGGTTACAGACACCAATCCCATCTCTAAGATTTTAATCGCCTTTTTCTCTTTTCTTCTAGTTAGCTGCTATAACCAAACTAAGGGCAAAAGGTCAGATTCTTACAAAAACAGACCCAAACAGCATTAAAAAGAAGCAGAGGGACCCCCAGGATGTCCTGGAAGTGAAGGAACGTGTAGAAAAGAACAACACGCTTTCTCCTCAAGGTACTGTGGATTTCAGAGTTGGCAGTGGGAATGAAGCCGTCTGTAAGATGTTCTAAACCATAACCGCCATCCCTGACATCAAAAGTCGTTGTTGTGCTTAAAGTTACCTCTCTGTACAACACCTAGATAGAATTTCTACAACTGGAACTAACTGTTTTTTATAATCTCATTAAATTGAAATGAAATTAGGCACAATCTACGAGCTTGACAAAAGGCTCCTCATTGGATCTTTGTACAGATATATTAGGATAAAGATTTGCTTTGAAAGGAGTAGAATTTCTTAGCAAATTGCCCTATTTTTATTTGTAAAACTCTGAAGTTGGCAGTGACATTTTACAATCAGTTAGTAAAAAGGATTTTTGTTGATGCTACCTGTCAGAGCTCCTGTTTTAAGAAAAGGAGGTTCTAATTCCGTGGTCACATCTGCCGTACCTCATATTCTAGGCTCTACTTCTCAGCCCCCCTCCTTAAGAGCTTTCCTCTGCGGGTACCTAGCGGGGTAAATGATGTTCGAAGGGCCTGGTAGGCAGAGAGGTGGAGAGGACGGGGGTAGCTGAGTCCAGAGGCTCACGGGCTTCCTGAAAGTCCTCTGTAATGACCATCGTTTTTCCTTGCTACTCTAGCTGAAGATCAAATGGAGCCTGCCAGGAAAAAAAGAAGAGAACAGCTTGCCTACCTGGAATCTGAGGAATTTCAGAAAATCCTAAAAGCAAAATCAAAGCACACAGAGCTTCTAAAAGAGGTAAGAGCCCACAAGGTCAAAGGTGACACAGATGGCCTTCAGACTTGCAGCGTTTTATTGTGCAACTCACCCAAGACGTACTTATGGGTCTGAGCTGACTTTGAAGAACAGGAGTGTTTCTGATAGAATTTAGCTTTGCCTTTGTCCTTGAATTGAATGTCATGTAACATTATTTTAGTAGACCTCAGTATTATAAAAACGTTGTCTTGTAGTTATGGCTTTGAAGTAACGTTTAGGTGGTTCACCACTATTATTTTCTGCCTTGCCTTATGGGAAGAGATTTTTCCATTCAAATATTAAAAAAAGGTTTTTTTAATGTTTATTTATTTTTAAGAGACAGAGACAGAGCATGAAGGGGTGGGGGTGGCAGAGAGAGAGAGAGGGAGGGAGACACAGAATCCGAAGCAGGCTCCAGGCTCTGAGCTGTCAGCACAGAGCCCAGTGTGGGGCTTGAGTCCTGGAACCATGAAATCATGACCTGAGCTAAAGTCAGATGCTTAACTGACTGAGCCACCCAGGTGCCCCAACCATTCAAATATTTTTACATTGGCATTTCAAGTACTATAAATCAGTAGTTACCAACCCATTGGGTATAGTTGCTTCCAATACTTTGTATTTTTGATTGCTCCTTTATTATCCTGAAATAAATTCTTAGATAATATAAATTACCTAATTAGAAACTTCAGGGATATCAGTGTAATATCCTACCTGTAATGTAAAAAAAGTGGGGGGTGTTTATATTAAAAATATATATATTCCTTATGTAAATGTATAGTCACAACTATCCCAGAAGAAATAATGAAGTAGTCAGAGGGGTGGATGATAAATGTAGATGAGACAAGTAGAAATGAAGACTCTCGGTTTGGTTTTTTGGTAACTTTAATACCATGGGTGTGTGTGTGTGTGTGTGTGTGTGTGTGTGTAAACCAGGAATAACCCAAAGAACCTTTAGAAGATAACAAACTACACAGTAGTTTATACACAGGAGTTGTCTAGTTGCACGCTTGAAATATTCAATGTATATCTGAGCCATGCACAAATACTATAGAGTTCCTTAAAAGTTTTTAAATTATTAATGTTTGTTTTTAAGAGAGAGAGTGCATAAGTGGAGGAGGGGTAGAGAGAGAGAGTGCATAAGTGGAGGAGGGGTAGAGAGAGAGGAGACAGAATTCGAAGCAGGCTCCAGGCTCTGAGCTGTCAGCACAGAGCCTGACGCAGGACTTGAACTCACGAACCATGAGATCATGACCTGAGCTGGAGTTGGATACTTAACTGACTGAGCCACCCCGCACCCATGATCTACATGGGTGCCTTCTAGAATAGTCAGAAGAATCCCTTGATGTTGAGGGATTGTTGTGCACCACAAGTATAGCATCCCTGGTCCCTGTGAGTAACAGGTAGCAATCATTGGGATAATAGAAAAAAGTACTCCCATCAGTTTTCACTGTGTCCCCATGGGGACAGTTCCGTCCCCATTTAGTGTCAGGACTCTGAATGCTCCGCCCTTTTGGTAAACTACTGACTAACGAGAGTTACATATCCCACCATTCTACTAGACCTGGAACTTGGTCAGGAGAGATGCTCGAGCCAGCCCAGGAAGAGTGTGACCTGAGCTCCGTGCCTCTGTGGCCACCAAAGGCCTTGGGCCCTGCGGCTGCACTAGCTGCAGAGCTGTGACCACATTCTGCTGTAAATCTCTCTCTCTGCCCTCCTGCCTACCGCCTGTTAGTCTGAACAGCCAGGGATTATTCCAGCCAGGTGCTTGGTCTGGAAAACAGTATCGAATAGCCTGGGCTGTCCTAAGTGGGGAGGCACTGAACAGCTTCCATAGCTTGAGTCTGTACTGGGACAGAAATAATTCTATTCTGGTGCACATTTGACATGTTCTTTTTCTTAGTCATGGATGCTTTCCCACTGTTTCCTGGAAAATTAATTGCTTGTGTCTACTTACGATCATCTTTTGGTTTGCAGTTCATTGAAGTCTTATCAGATGTCCTCATCACGGTTAGCTTGGCTCTTCAGTTTTTATTATTACTGAACTGGTGCCATGAGTGCGTGTTGGATTTGGTGCAAGGTCTTCTGTGTGCCTTATCATTCCAGGCGGAGGCTGAGCTGCAGGAACGCTATTTTGAGCCACTGGTGAAAAAAGAGCAAATGGAAGAAAAGATGAGAAGCATCAGAGAAGTGAAATGTCGAGTAGTAACATGCAAGACGGTGAGTGGAGGAGATGGTTCTAACCTTGGGCCCTGTTTTGAGCTGCTGTGACTCAGCAGAACAGAGAGAATGTGGAATGTGGCGCCATATCTTGTGACCAGAGTCCTGCATGGGTCATTTCATTAGATTGGAAACCAAAACCTGGCTGCCTGCCGACTTGGCCTCCGGGCTTTGGTGGCAGAGTGTTGGTGGTGACAGTCTGCTCTCATCTGACCTCAGCTCCTGGTTCTACAGACAAGCCTCTGACTTCTCTTCCCCTTTGTCCTTTGGACCCCAGTTACTCTTCTGCGTCCTTCTCAAGTTTCTAGCACACCTCAGTCCACGGTTCAGTCCTGGGACCTTGCCTGAACGATTTCCTTTGGCATCACATGTTATGACCAACTCTTATTGCCCCTTTCTACTCAGGGCTTACTCTGAATCTCCAGGCGAAGTGTAAATTGCATTATATTCTTTGCAGAATGTTTACCCTTAGTTTCTTAGAAAATGATAAATCTCCTGTCCTTCAACATTAATAAAATAGGACCAAAAAAGTTCTTGCCGAACAGTGTCCTGACATCAGCACTCATTTTATCCCTCCTGGCGAATCTCCCTCGGAAGCACTTGTAAGAGGAGGAGGAGACTGAGCTCACCCAGTACCATTTTCTCTGTCTTTATCCCTTGGTGACCTTAAACTCTCTTTACACTTAGGGGGATGGCCCTGAGCCAGCTGTCACCAAGCAGGGCTTCCTTGAGAAAATTCAGAATAGGGGAAGGTTTTACCTCAGGTAACAGCTTTTATTTACTCCTCCAACACACAAACCTAAGGACATAGCTCATGTGTTAGTTTTCTGTTGCTGCCCTAGCAAATAACCACCGACTTGATAGGTTCAACAACACAGCTTCTGTCAGCCAGAAGTCTCTGTGGGTCTCACAGAGCTAAAATCCAGGTGTGGCAGGACTGCCTTCCTTCTGGAGGCTCTAGGGGAGAATCCATTTCCTGCCCTTCCCCAGCTTCTAGATCCCACCTGAGTTATGTGGCTTGCAACCCCTTCCTCCGTCTTCAGAGCCCCCAGTCCCATCCTGCGGCCTCCTCCCTGTGGCTCCCACCTCTACTTTTAAAAGTCCTTGTGATTCCATTGGGCTCACCCAGAAATCCAGGATCGTTTCCCAATCTTATAGTCAACTAGCAACCCTGACCCATCTTTGTCGTGTCACCTGGTGTGCCCACGGGTTCCCCGGGGCGGGGGGGGCGGGGTGTCTCGGTGGGGGGTGCTATTCTGCATACCACTCTGCTCTGTGCTTTCTGAGGCTCAGAGCTGAAAGTCACTTATCTAGACTCTGATTGCTAGAAATCACTCTGGTCTGTCCCAGCTCCTGTTGTGACGTTCACCCACAGTTTCATTCCTTTCTTTTTTTTTTCCTTTGACGTATCTTACAATTCCATTTATACAAAGCACAAAACTAGGCAGACTAATTCTGCTGTTCAAAATCAGGGTAGTGAAATCCTGGGGTGCGGACGGAGCAGTGCCTAGACAGGGCATGGGGAGGGCTTCCCTCAGGCTGGGGACCTTCTGTTCCTTGGTCTCGAACCTGCAGCTCTCTATTTTCTTCAGCCCTTTTGAGGTTCAGAATTACAAGTGAATGACTTCATATCTCTGTCTTGGTTTTGCTGCTTATAAAAGATGAGTAGTAATAAGCTTACATCCTTCCCTGAGGCCTTTTAGGAGGAAATAAAAGGGCCACTGAGCAGGTCCCAGTGTCCTTCTATAACCAGCGACTGCAGTGAGTTTAGAATTTAGGACAGATCTGACGAAGCAATTGAGAGGTTTCCATTGTTTTTGTTCTTCCCTTACTATTGTCTGGATGTTCCAGAAAGTCATTATGTACCTCATGCCAGACCAGAACTTGTGGCCAACAGGAGAGGAAGTGGCATCCTTACCTGGGACTCCAGAAACCACAGGGGTCCCGGGAGCTAGTAGTTAATGGTGGTTCCTCAGCTCCCAGCTGTCTGGCTGGTGGTGAGAGAAGAGAAGTCCCCGTGAGACAGATGGGCCTCCTGGCAGCTAGCCG
The DNA here is from genome assembly GCA_004023785.1 of Mungos mungo. Lineage (NCBI taxonomy): Eukaryota > Metazoa > Chordata > Mammalia > Carnivora > Herpestidae > Mungos > Mungos mungo. The sequence continues at coordinate 165,768 of PISW01002515.1, forward strand.
CTTTCTCCTTCCAAGCCCCTGACCAGATGTGTGCCCTCCTGTTGGTTCCGTGCAGTGTGCCTACACCCACTTCAAGCCTTTGGAGACCTGCGTCAGTGAGCAGCACGACTACCACTGGCATGACGGCATTAAGAGGTTTTTCAAGTGTCCCTGTGGAAACCGAAGCATCTCCCTTGACCGGCTCCCCAAAAAGCACTGCAGGTAGGAGAATTGATCCTTGAGCCCTTTCTCCCCTTCCTGTGTGACGCCATTCTACTGGAACATTGAATGGTCCTTTTTTGAGGTTCAGGCCTTATTTCTGTGCCTTGCAGAGCTCCCGGCTGTCCCTAAAATCTCCTGGACGGAAGGGACCCCGCCCTCTTCACTGCTTTATCCCCACTATTTAGTACAAGGCTTAGCCCACGGTGGGTCCTCACATGTTTGTCCAGTGACAGACAGAAGTCCTATCTCTAAAAGTACTACGGTTGCTGGGACAAGAACGAGGGAACCAGAACTGGGGTAGAACCTTAGAGCGATGAGCTAACCCCTGTAGCCACTTTGGCCCTTTGAGCATTGGGGGACCCTAGGTGGATGGGATACTGAGGGTCTGGGTCTTGTCCTGGTGGAGGACCAGTGGCAGAGCTGTCGATGGAGATTGGGGCTCTCCAACAGTGGTATCTGTTTCGTTCACTCTTTCTAGCTGTTCTCAGAGCACTGGGCTAAGGACGTCCCACTCAGAAGTAGAATGAATCCCTGATTAGGATCACGTTACATGAATCCAATAATTTTCTGGGGGCTAGTTTCTTTTACATATGAAATCATCCATTTTTGAGATCATGGAGTTTCTTTCCATTTATTTATCTCATGCTCTATGGCTTTTATTGATTTTTAAAATTATCTCCACTGAGATGTTGAGTATTCTTAATTAATTCTTAGATGTGTCACAATTTTTGCTGATACTATGAATGGCAACTTATTTTCTAGTATATTTTTTAGTTTTTTGTTGTTGGTGTCAAGAAATGTTACTACTTTTTTATAAGTTGATCTTGCCTCTTGCAAGCTTATTGAACTCTTATTCCAGTAATTTGTTGATTTCTCTATGTAGTTGGTAATCCACGAATAAAGATAATCTTACCTGTTTTGTTCCCAACCTTATATACCCTCTATTCTTTGTCTTTCCTGACAGGGTTGGCCAGACCTCCCATACTATGTTAAATAGTAGTGAGGATAGTGGGCTTCTGTTTCTTGATCTTTACCTTCTTATCCTTAGTCCGAAGCGTTATCCATTACACCACTGGCCTGTCCCTACTTGATCTTTATCTTAAAGTGAATACATCCTTCATAAATTTCTCTTCCAAGTATAACCCTTACCAGCGTAAAGAAGATCCTTTTATTTTCAGTTTACTTTGATTATTAGTAGATGCCTTTTCTTTATTGTATGATCTTATTCTATACCTTACCAATGTGTCTGGATGTTAACCTCTTGTCTGATAAATGGCTTGTAAACATTTTCTCCAGTTCTATAGGTTGTCTTTTCATTTCGTTACTTGTGAATTTCACTGTGCAGAAGCTTTCAAGTTTGATGTGGTCCCGTTTATTGATTTTGACTTTCATCACTTGAGCTTTTGGCATCATGTTAAAAAAATTCATTGCCAAGACAATATCAATGAGCTTTTCTTCTACGTTTTCTTCTAAGAGTTTTAGGTGTTATGTGTTAGTATTTCATCCATTTCAAGGTAGTTTTTGTGAGGGAGGTACAATAGTCCAATTTTGTTGTTGTGTGTGTTTCTCCAGCATTCCTAGCACTGTTCATTTATTTTTTTCTTTTATAGTTTATTGTCAAGTTGGTTTCCATATAACACCCAGTGCTCATCCCTACAAGTGCCCTCCTCCATGTCCATTGCCTCCCCCATCCGCCCTTAGTTTGTTCAAGAGTCTCTCATGGTTTGCCTCCCTTTCTCTCCCCAACTATTTTTTTCCCCTTCCCCATGGTCCTCTGTTAAGTTTCTCCTGTTACATTTATGAGTGAAAACATATGGTATCTGTACTTCTCTGCCTGACTTAAATGGCCATATTTCATTCTTTCTCATTGCCATGTAATACTCCATTGTATACATAAACCACATCTTGATCCATTCATCAGTTGATGGACATTTAGGCTCTTTCCATGATTTGGCTATTGAAAGTGCTGCTATGACCATTGGGGTACATGTGCCCCTAGGCATCAGCACTTCTGTATCCCTTTTGTAGAACTGTTTAAGAAACTATCCTTTCAACATTGGATATTCTTGGCTTCCTTGTTGAATATTAGTTGAAACATTAGTTAATCATATATACTGAGAGTTGATCTGTGCTTTCTATTCTGTTTTATTGGTCACTGTATCTATTTTTGTGCCAGCACCATACTGTTTGTATTACTGCGGCTGTGTAGTATAGTTTGAAATCTGTAGGCAGACACCTCCAGCTTTGTTCTTTTTTCTCAGCATTGCTTCGACTATTCAGGGTCTTCTGAATATTCAGGGTCTACACAAATATTAAGGTTGTTTCTTTTCCTTTTATTGAAAAATACCTTTGGTGTTTTGATGAGGATTGCATTAAATCTCTGTAGATGACTTTGGGTAGTATTGCCATTATAAGAATATTAATTTTTTCAGATCCATGAATGTGGACTATTTCCATTCATTTGGTTAAATTCATTACCAAGCCTTAGTTTTTTTTTCTTATGCTATTGTGAATGGAATAGTTTTTTTAATTTCTTTTACAGGTGCTTCATCATGAGTGTAAAAGAATGCAATTGATTTTTGTTTGTTGATTTTGTATCCTGCTATTCTCCTGAAGTCATTGATTAACTCCAACAGTTTTTTGATTCTTTGGGATTTTCTATATGTGTAAGATTATATTATCAGCAAATAGCAACAATTTTACTTCTTTTCTACTCTGGATACTTTTTATTTCTTTTTCTTGTCTAATTGCTCTGGCAAGGACTTCCAGTACTCTACTGAATAGGAGTGGGTGAGAGTGGGCTTCCTTGTCTTGTTCCTGATCTTACAGGAATTGTTTTCATTTTATTGCTTTTGAGTATGTTAGCTGTGAATTTATCATATGGGACCTTTATTAAGTTGACATTTTTCCTTCTATACCCACTCTGTTAAGGGTTTTTATTACGAAACGGTGTTGTATTTTGTGGAAAAGCTTTTCTGTATCTATTGAGATGATTAGGTGATTTTTATTTTCATTTTACTGATGTGATGTATTACATTTATTGATTTGCATATGTTGAACCATCCTGGCATCCCAGGGATAAGTCCCAGGTGATCATGGTGTATAATCCTTTTAATGTGTTCTTGAATATGATTTGCTGTTGAGAATTTTTGCATCTGCATTCATCAGAGATAATGTCTACCTTTTGATTTTGGTATCCTTATCTGGTTTTGGCATCAAAGTGATAATAGGTTTGTAGAAAGAGTTTGGAACTATTCCCTCCTTCTCAAATGTTTTGAAAATTTAAGGAGGATTAGTGTTAATTCTTTAAATATTTGGTAGAATTACCCATTGAAGCCATCTGGTCCTCAAGTTTTCTGTGTTGGGAGTTTTTTGGATTACTGATTTAATATCTTCATTATTAGTCTGTTCAGATTCAGTTTCTTTTTGATTCAGGCTTAGGTTTCTAGAAATGTATTTGTTTCTTCTAGTTTATGTAATTTGTTGGCATATAATCTTTCATAGTCCTTTCATGATTCTGTTTGTTTCTTTTTTTAATGTTTTGATTTATGTTTGAGAGAGAATGCAAGCGGGGGAGGGGCAGAGAGAGAGTGGGGAGACATAGTCTCTGAAGCAGGCTCCAAGCTGACAACAGCAAGCCTACTGTGGGACTCAAACTCATGAACCATGGGATCATGACCTGAGCTGCAGTCAGATGCTCAACCTACTGAGCCACGCAGGCGTCCCTAATTCTTTGTATTTCTCTAGTATCAGTTGTAATGTCTCCTCTTTGATTTCTAATTTCGAGTCCTCTTTTTATTTTTAATGTTTTATTTGTTTTTGAGAGAGAGAGAGAGAGACAGCGTGAGCAGGGGAAGGTCAGAGAGAGAGAGACACAGAATCCGAAGCAGGCTCCAGGCTCTGAGCTGTCAGCACAGAGCTTGATGTGGGGCTCGAACCCATGAACCGTAAGATCATGACCTGAGCCGAAGCCGGACGCTCAACCGACTGAGGCACTCAGGTGCCCCACTTCTCTCTTTTTTTTTTTTCTTAGTCTAGCTCAAGGTTTGTCTATTTTGTTTATCTTTTCAAAGAATCAGCTCTTAGTCTCAATCCTTTCTGTTGTTTTTCTGGTCTTTAATTTCTTCTGATCTTTGTTGCTTTCTTCTGCTAACTTTGGGCTTAGTTCTTTTTTTTTCTTTTTTTCTAGCTCCTCAAGGTGTAAAATTAGGTTGTTTGAGGTCTAATTTATTTATTTTTAATGTTTATTTCTTTTGATATAGAGGGCATGAGTAGGGGGAGGGGCAGAGAGAGAGGACAGATAGAATACTAAGCAGGCTCCATGCTGTCAACACCGAGCCTGATATGGGCCTTGATCCCCTGAACCATGGCTAGAGCCGAAATCCAGAGTCAGTGCTTAACCAGCTGAGCCACCCAGGTGCCCCTGAATATATTATTTCCTTAAAGCCTTTGATGACTTCCTGTTTGACCCAAGAGTTAGTAATGTTTAATTTTCCAATATATGGGATTGATTTTTAGCCATCTTTTTCTTTTTATAAATTTCTGACTTTATTGGGTTATCCTTAAAAGAATCTTTATGGTAATAAATATGTGGAATTTGAAGCAATTCCAAGATCACCTTCAGTTTCCCAAGAATGTCTTGGGGCGCCAGAGTGGCTCAGTTGGTTGAGCGTCCAACTTCAGCTCAGGTCATGATCTCACGGTTTCTGGGTTCAAGCCCCACATCGGGCTCTGTGGTGACCACTAGCTCAGAGCCTGGAGTCTGCTTTGGATTCTGTGTCTTTTTCTCTCTCTGCCCCTCCCCTGTTCACGCTTTGTCTCTCTCTATCTCTCAAAAATAAATAAATATTAAAGAAAAAAAAAAAGAATGCCTCACCGGGATATTCTCAACACCTATTTGTTTGCTTGTTTGTTTTGGGTTTTGTTTAATTCCTAGAACCCATACTTCACTCCACGTTTCTCCAGGACTGATTGGAGTGGGGGAGGGGACTTGGCCCCCATGCTACTTAATTACCTGGTCGGGAGCTGCTTCGTGAAATTGTTATGGTCTGGATGATAATTTTTTTTGAGTATTTATCTGTGTGTTGATACTTGACTTCTGCCAAATATTTTAACAGCAAAAGCTATGTAAACATTTGAGTATCAGAAAAATTCTGTTAATAAGCAGTAGGTACAACTCACAAATGGAAGAGCAAGATGCTTTTTACACCCTGAGGCGCCTGGCTGGCTTAGTAGGTTACCCGTCTTAACTCTTGATTTTTGCTTAGGTCATGATCTCATGGTTCCTGAGTTCAAGCCCTGCACAGGGCTCCACACTGATAGTGCAAATACTTTCTCTCTCTCTCTCTCTCTTTCTCTTTCTCTCTCTGCCTCTCCCCATCTAGGGCACATGTTCTCTCTCTCTCAAATAAATAAACTTTTTATGAAAATAAAGATGCATTTTCATCCTCCAGGTGGTGCTATTATTTTTGTAACAACTTTTTCTGGACCTTTTCTTGTCAATTCTTGATCTAGAGTAGAAGAGGGCAAACTTTTTCTGTCAAAGGCCAGATAGTAAGTCTGTTATGTTTCATGAACTACATGGTCTATTTCATGGCTTTAGTGTTACAGGTCAAAAGCAACCACAGGTAACATAGGAACAAAAGGACATGGCTATGTACAAGTAAAACTTAATTTACAAAAACAGGTGGCAGGCTGGATTTTCCCAATGGGATGTAATTTACCGACCCCTGACTAGAAATTTGTACATATAATTTCATCATTGATCTACTCGTAGTCTAGAAATTTTCTCTCAGTAGATACTGAGCCAGCGTGGAGACGTGGAGACAGAGAGAAGGTGGTGGAGAGGCTTAGAGCTAAGGCCACTGGATGCTGACTCTCAGGGCACGAATAGAGTAGATTTTCAGGGGGAAGGATGAGGCAGGCAGGGCAATCCTAATGCCCTGGAGCATGTCAAATCCAAGGGTACTGGAAGCCATATTTTCACGAGTTGATTGTATTTGTTTTGTTTGTTTCAACAGAGTGAACTTTGTATAAAAATAAGTTTTCTCGACATGCCTGGGTGGCTCAGTCGGTTAAGCGTCCAACTTTGGCTAAGGTCATGCATGATCTCGCCACTTGTGAGTTCGAGCCCTGCGTCTGGCTCTAGGCTGACAGCTCCAAACTTGGAACTTGCTTCAGATTCTGTGTCTGTCTATCTCTGCCCCTCCCCACCTCTCTCTCTCTCTCAAAAATAAATAAAACCTTTTTTAAAACTTAGGGTTTCTCTGTAGTTGCCTCATCTCTTCTCAGGGCTGGATTCCCTGACCATGTTTTAAAAAAAAATGAGATCAAGTACCTCTAGGCCCTTTGAACAAGGGAATAAAAGTCTTTAGGCTTGGAAAAGGGGGAAGGATTGTCCAGACCAGAAGGAGGATTAATCCTTTTTTATCCCAAAGTTTTAGTTCCAGACATGGAGGAACGGGGAGATGTCTAGACTGCATGGTGGCCGAGGACCAGCTTCCTCTTCTGAGTCTCGATGGCCGTCGGGAGAAACCAAGCTTGTGTTCGTCACCTGCAGGGTGTACATGCTGTTATTCTTTCATTATGTTCCATCTCTGAAGGGTCTAGCTTTTTACAGATTTGACAGCCATCTCTCAAATCAGTGGAGTGTGTATTTTCGGTAGCTTTAGAACACAGCCCATTATTATGAGTGTTACCGTGATCAGCTTCTTTCTGAAGGGCGGATACTCTTCTGTGAGTGCAGTGAGCCCCTTCGTCTCTGTGTCTGCCCGTACCTCACTTCTGAGTAAATCCCATCTTCTCTTGTTTCAGTAACTGTGGCCTTTTCAAGTGGGAACGAGATGGAATGCTCAAGGTAGGTCATTTGCAAGGTGACCAGTTTTAGTGACCCATGCAAATAATGTTGACCCATTTTTTTAACGAAGCTGTTCTCATTTTTCTAGGAAAAATCAGGCCCAAAGATAGGGGGCGAAACCCTGTTGCCAAGAGGAGAAGAACATGCCAAATTTCTGAATAGCCTTAAATAGCCCTAACTTCAAACAGGTACCCATGACCTATGTTGCTTCTTGGGGCTCTGGAAGGGCAAGAGTGTCGCTCTGTATTGCCCATGACTGACCGGCCCAGTCTAAACACTAGTTACACCTACACGTCCTGCCTGCCTGTTTCCTGTTGGGTTGTCTCGACACTGGTTTTTCAGTGGTAAATTAAAATGCCATCGTCTTCCCTGTTCTCACTGCTGACGGCTCCATTCATGCAAATCCTTTGCCCAGAAACTGTATGTCTTGGGTTCTAGAATGTCCATTGTTGCTTCTTTACCAGAGTATGGTTCTAATATTTTTATGGAAGCACAGAGTCAAAAGAATTAATTTAGCTTCCGGGCCTTTCCATTTACCTGGAAAATGAGGAGGCTTGGAGTCCATGATCTTTGAAGTATGTCTTTCAGGACTCAAATTTTACAAATAATTTTTTCCTAGGAAAGAAATTATCTTTTTCCCATGTAATTATTTACAGTCTTGACCCTGGACATAGTCTTGATATATTGATATTAAAACCAGGTTCCTTCATTCATTCCTATTGTTACTTCTCTATTGGGTTTTTCAAATTGATTAATTCACTGAATCATGTGGCATTTAATTCATATCTAGATGGCTCTCTGTGTCCTCACCATATTGTAGTACTCAAAGCTATGCTATTTTTAATGGCTCATTTAGAGTAGATTTGTTTGTCCCATAAGCTTGAAAGAGAGCTATGTATTTGAAGAAGGTCACAGTGGAGTGGCAGCTGCTCCCTAAGCGGTCCCCTTCCTGTGAAAGCCACACGCTCCTGTTTGAACCGAGGGTGCCGTTAGCATTCCCGTTTCCTTGTGGATCGGTGTATATTGTACATAACGTGAGTACCGTAATGTTCTTGTGAAGGCTGATGGGGAGCTGCATCTGGATGCCTTCCTTTTTTATAATTAGATTTTTAAATTTTTAAATAATTTAAAAATATTGTTTAAATACTTCTCACTCTAGATCTTGGGGGAGCTTTCATTTGAGGTGTTTGTGTGTATGCTTTCTAGAGTGTCCAGGGATGAGAAGTGGTGGGGGGCCCAGAAGGGGGACTTACTTGCTTGCTGAAGATACAATTCATCTTTGAGATCAATCTTTTAATATTATCCTTTTTATCAATGTATTAAATGCTTTTCTGTGAATCCAAAATATGTGTTTAATTTTTCCTTGCCCTGCCGTTGGCAGTGTAGGGCTTATTATATAATCATAGGCCATGCAAACAGAGTAAGTGTGCAGTGATCTAAATTAGGAAGCAAAACCTGTGTCTCTCACAGAGAAGTAGTTGATCTGAATGTTCTGAATGTCACAGTAGATTAAGTTTCAACCTTTGAAAATACTTAACTTTTCAGCTCTTAAAGACATTACAAATTGGTGGCACCTGGGTGTCTCAGCCGGTTAACATCCTACTTTTGATTTCATCTCAGGTTATAATCTCACTATTCATGAGTTCAAGCCCCACATTGGGCTTTGTGCTGACAGTGCAGTGCCTGCTTGGGATTCTCTCTCTCCACCCCTCCTGCTTGCTCACTCTCTTCCTTTCTCTCTCTTTCAAAATAAATAAACTTTAAAATATATATAAAAATAAATGATAAAAAGCAAAGTTGACAGGAAAGGATTGCATAAATTGGGTTTTTGTGTAAAAGTTGATGGGGGTGCCTGGATAGCTCAGTTGGTTGGGCATCCGACTTAGGCTCAGGTCACGACCTAAGGTTTGTGAGTTCGAGCTCCATTGTCGGGCTCTGTGCTGACAGCTCAGAGCCTGGAGCTTGCTTTGGATTCTGTGTCTCCCTCTCTGCCCCTCCCCCACTTGTGCTCTGTCTCTCTCTCAAAAATAAACATTTAAAAAGAAGTCGATGATGATACAAGTGAAGTTTGATGTTTATAGCAGAATTAAATGTGTCTGATAACGTTGATTTTTAAGTCAGGAGGGGAATTCTGTTTGCCTAAGTGTGTCCCTCATAGCAGTCCCTGGGAATTCTGCTCTACAAGTAAAATAGACATGTTTGATCCCGTGAGCAGAGATTTGGAAACAATATAGCTCTCAAAGATGGATGGTTCAAAAATTGAAATTCTGGGCACCTGGGTGGTTCGGCCAGTGGGCATCTGGCTTCGGCCCAAGTCATGATCTCATGGTTTAGGAGTTTGAGCCCCGCGTTGGGCTCTGTGCTGACAGCTCAGAGCCTGGAGCCTGCTTCAGATTCTGTGTCTCCTCTGCTCCTTCCCCACTCACACTCTGTCTCTCTCTGTCTCAAAAATAAGTATTTTTTAAAAATTGTTTATTAACCGAAATTCTGTATTTGCCATATAGCCACACAGCCAGACTCTGTGGATCAAAATGAGAAAGAGCCTTACTGTGCCCTGCACAGGCGAGACCATTGGTCCTAAACTGACAGATATTCGGGGGAAAAGCCAGTGATGTTAATCAAGGTGGTAAAAACTCAAAGCCATTTCACCCAAAAAGGGCAAAAAGAGCTCATTATATTTGTAGTTTATTTTTGTTACTTACGGTAATAATTATTTTTTCTGAAGTCATCACTAACTGATTTACCACATGCTGGATCGCTGTTCCTAGGGAGAATGTGGGGTTGGGTTTCTGAGAGCCTCTGGTTAGATCTTTGTCAGCGGATCAATACATAACCTTGTCTTATGTGTGCTCCTGTTTAAAGACACTGTGTTTAATATGTGGTGTTGACACATCAACATGGCACCCCAGCCAGCAGCGCCGGAATTCATGAGGACACGGAGCTGTCTTAGCACGCGTGTCTTCCCCGGATGCCGCAGCACTTCAGCCTACACTTTGGGCCATTCTAAACGGCAAGATCACCAACAGAAAGCACAAAACGTGTGACAAACGTGGCACAAAAAGGAATTTGCTTCCAGTATCTGGGCTGCAACAAGCAAGGATGTCCCGTTGTTTGAGCCCAGCTGGGAATGTGTGCGTTGGGCAGCTCCTATATTTCATTGCTCTGCACATGTCCAACAGTGACCAAAAAGACACCACAAGTATTGACTTTACAAGACCAGTGCTCTAACCCCTGAGCTATGGAGCCACAAGTATTGACTTCAGAGTTACTAATACATTTTAGCATTTAGGCGAGTCCACAAATAATAAGCAACTGTATAATTTTTCCCAGATTGGGAGTATTCCCACTTTGTAGATTAGGGAATTGATTAAGTGATTTGAAAATATGAGTTGAGGGGCACCTGGGTGGCTCAGTTTGTTGAGTGTCCAGCTTTGGCTCAGGTCATGATCTCGTGGTAAAATATGAGTTGAAAGTCAGTTTGGAACCAAGCCTGTAGTAATGTGGCCTGAGCAAAGACTTAGAGAAGTCTTTGGGGTTTTTTTGTTTTTTGTTTTTAAATGTTTTTATTTATTTGTTTTTATGTTTTTTAATTTTTTTAATTTTTTTTTTTTTTTGAGAGACAGAGACAGTGTGAGCAGGGGAATGTCAGAGAGAGAAGGAGATACAGAATCTGAAGCAGGCCCAGGCTCTGAGCTGGCTGTCAGTACAGAGCCCGACGTGGGGCTCGAACCCAAAAACTGTGAGATCAGGACCTGAGCAGTAGCTGGATGCTTAACCGACAGAGCCACCCAGGCACCCCTAAAGAAGTCTTTGGTATTCGTATTTTTCCTTCCAGTTTCTGAAGCAAGCACATGTTGGTATTTTTCTTAACTTTATTAAGGTCTAAATTTCACACAGAAAAAGGCACACATTTTAACTGTATGATTCAATCAGTTTTCATGAACATATACACCCAGGTAAGCACCACAAACAAAAGGTGGGAAAAGTGCATCCCATCATCAGCTTGTGCCATTTCCCTGGCAATCCACACATGCACACCGCTCCCTCCACACCCCCATCTGTTTTCTGTCACTATAATTTCGACCTGTCTTTATAAGAAACTGCTAAACTATTTATTTTCTAAAGGCGTACCATTTTACACACCCATTAATAGCTTTATAAGAAACTGCTAAACTATTTATTTTCTAAAGGTGTTGTACCGTTTTACACACCCATTAATTATGTAGGAGAATTCCATTTGCTTCACATTTTCATCAGTATTTGCTACTGTCAGTGTTCTTAACTGAACCATTCTAATATGTGTTTGGTGGTATCGTTGCAATTGTAATTTGCATTTTCCTCGAGACTTTATATTGGACATCTTTTCATAGGCTGTTGGCCATTCCTGTATCCTCTTTGGTGAAGCGTTTGTTTACTTATTTATTGAGTTGAGTAAGAATTCTTCTTGTACTCTCAATACAAGTGTTTTGCAGGCAGATGGATGGTGAATATTTACTCCCAGTTTGTGGCTTACCTTTTCACTTTTTTTTTAACCGTGTCTTTCAAAGAGTAGGTTTCCTTTTTTTTTTTTTTAAGTCCATTGTATCAGTTGAGTCCCTTTTGGTTCATGCATTTTGTCTTCTAAGAAATTTTAACCTGCCTTAAACTCACAAAGATGTTCTTACAGAACATTTTATATAGTTTAACTTTTGCTTTTTCATCAGTGATCTATTTCCAGTTAATCGCCGTATAAGCTGTAAGATATAAGGGTTGTCATAGCTCCCTTGAGTTGTTACAGCCTCATTCAGTGAGAAGACTATCATTTCCCCCATTAGATTATCTTACCTTCTTAGTGGAAAATTTGTTTGCTGTATATTTGGGGGTCTTCTTCTGGACTGTTGTGTTCCAGTAATGACATATTCTTACAATATGTGTCGATCCTTGTGCCCGTACGCGCCATCTTAATCACTAGAATGCTAACAACTCTTGGAATCAGATAGTGTTAGTCCTTCAGCTTTGTTTTTTAAATTTGTTTTGAGTGTTTTAGGTTCTTTGCATTTCTGTGTAGATTTTAGAAGCAGCTTGTTGATTTCTCCTCAAAAAACTTTTGCTGGAATTGGTATTATGACTGTTTAATCTGGATTGATTTGGAGGGATTGACATCTCAAGACTTTATGTGAACATAATACATCTTTCCATTTACTTAAATCCTTTTCTCAGCAATGTTTAATAGTGGTGGTGTCCTCCTCAGCCTTGAGTAACAAGTGTTTTGGTTAGACTGGCAGTTGTGATTCCTATTATGATTCCAAGATGCCCTTCAGCAGTGACCATCAGTAACCTTTGAAAAAGTAAAACTTTGTTAATTATAAGACCTGGAAATTACACAGCACCCCTGGGACTGAACAGCCAGGTCTCAGGTAGAAGGAGTGTATGTGGGCCAGGGGCTCCTCTTTCACTGAGGTCAAGAGTGGGGGCCTATGATTTCCTTGGCTCACACTTCACTGGTGAATTTAAAACATAAAGTACTCGGAGGGAAAAACCAAGTGGTCTGTTACATAAATAAACCAGATTCTCTAAAACAAAGGACTGTCCTGTGGGAGGCCTGGCTCTTGAATCTACTGATGAAGCTGGCACTGTGTTTTTCTGAGATGGTTGTCTTTGAACTGGGTGTCTTATTTAAGTTTAAGTCAGGCACTTGGATTACAGAAAGGAAAGTTTACACTGTACATAGTTTTAGTGTACAGATCGTGTATGTATTCTATCATGTTTACTTGTAAACGTCTTACAGTTTTGATGATATTGTAAGGGCTACTTTTTGCATTCTAATTCCCACTTATTACTTGCTAGTATATAGAAATGCAATGCATTTTTGTCAGTTGGCCTTGTATCCTGGGACTGTGTTAAATTAACAACTTTTTTGTATATTCCTTAGGATTTTCTGTTTTGGATCATGTTGCCTGAGAAGTTTTAACTCTTTAATTCCTACCTATGACTGATTGTGTTTTTTGTTCTCCATCTATATCAAGGACATATTCTGAGTAAGGTTGGACAAGAAGATCTATAAGTAATAGTGTGTTTGTCTTCTCAGACCTTCCGTGGTTATCAGTTGAGTACATTTTCAGGTTGTGATGTGCTTTATCTTAACATCATTAACTGTCACCCCAAAAGAAAATACAGGGGAGGCTGACCATGTGTTGTTCAAGCACCTTGAGTTTAAGGGACAGGAAGAGTGTCTTCAATGACTTACTAAAGGAATAAACTTTTTTTCCCCCTTGAACAGTGACTTCAGGATACCAACCTCAGGGTATATTTGGGTTATCTTACAAAATAGAAAACATCTTGCCCCTTGGTACCACGATTTGGTGCTGGCTATGTGACAGACACCCAAACACAAGCTAATAAAATGCTAAGCCAGTGCATCCTGACCTCACTGCCTTACGTTAATGAGGTTGCTGGTTTTATTTAGGAAAGTTTTACGTTTGGGGGCCTCCTTCCTAAATAATTCAGACTCACTAGAATATTTCTTGAGACTCGTTACTACTGGTCTAAATTAATGAGAAATTGTGTGAAAAAATACTTGCCCCTTTGTTTTACATAATAAGTGAATGTTCTTTTCAGGCATATCTCCTCAAACATTATCATTCCCTTACAAAGCTCTCTCTTTAAAAAGCTTTGTGAAAACTTTTTTTTTTTTTTTTTAAGTTTACTTACTTTGAAAGAGAGAGCACAAGTAGGGGAGGGACAGAGGGAGAGAGAGACAATCCCAGGGTGACAGTGTGGAGCCCGATGCGGGGCTTGAACCTACAAACCACAGGATCATGACCTGGGCAAAAATCGGACACTTAACTGACTGAGCCACCCAAGTGCCTCAACTTTGTGAAAACTTATTAATTCTTATACAGATTTTTTTAGTGGTAGAAAAATAAGCTTAACAAATAAAGTGGGCATCATTGGTCAAAAATGAATTTTACTGGGACACCTGGGTGGCTTAGTTGGTTAAGCCTCCGACTTTGGCTCTCATGATCTCGTGGTTCATGGGTTCGAGCCCCGCATCGAACTCTGTGCTGACAGCTTTGAGCCTGGAGCCTGCTTCAGATTCTGTGTCTCCCTCTTTGTCTGTTCCGCCCCTGTTCACATTCTCTCTCTCTCTCTCTCTCTCTCTCTCAAAAATAAACATTAAAAAAATAAAATAAAATAAAAGTGTCCAAAAGGCCACACTTTTGACAAGGCCAGTCTCAAAAAATACAGATCGCTCCATTACTAATTTCCCAGTAAATGTGGCTGCCCAGATTCCCGCTCGTGTTACGTTTGGCATGTTACTCCCTGCCCAGCAAGAATGAGTGAGATTGGCTTTTAATGAAAGAATTCTCGGTGGAATTTGAAATCGCCGAGTCATAACTGAGCCCTTGTTGAGGATGGGGTAAAACAGGGTAATAGAGTTCTGATTTCCACCACAGTGCTTTATCTAGAGCCAACGTGCCAAGCACAGCCATTGAAGAGACAGAGACAAGCTGTTTTCTTCTTTCAAACCCGCCCCTCACCCAGACCATTGCTGGTTTTTCACCTTTGTATGAACCAGCATTCTTTTCTGCAGGCACAGCTGAGTCCATCACCCGCTGTCCGTCTGGTTACTGGCTCTCACCGGAGGGCGCGTGTGTCGTTACCAGTAGGAACCAAAATGTGGTTCCAATTTCCTGGCTCAGGTTGACAGCAGTGGTTAGCTTTTTCTCTATTGCATAACTGGATGTGCAAACACACAACTGACTGGGCTGATGATAGGTAAGGTGATTTGCAAAATGCCTGATTTCTTAATCACTAGATTTTATCAGTCTTTTAAAAGATTGCTTAAAAATACATGCGTTCATTACAAAATGTTCTGATCTCATCCCGCCTCTGATGGCGTATTGTGCCACCGTTGAGCAGCTTTTCCTTAAACAAAGTCCCCCTGTGCTGCCCTGGGGTCCCCAGAATCAGGCTCCACTAGCGGGCCAGGGACCCATGTCTCTGGGAGAGCAGAGGGCTCAGGGGTGGGGACAGCTGTCCTCTATATCTGCTAATCTGCTATGACTCCACTGCCTGCTGTTCTGGGTGGGTCTGCGTTCTTAGTGTGGGATTCCTGACGGTGGTTGGAAGCAAGGACAAAGTGGGGTGGATGCCGAGTCCAGGGCAGGAAGTGGAGTGGTTGGGGGGAGAAGAAAGGGGTACTCCTTGGGGCTAAATTGTGTGCCTGGTGTCCTAGGAAGAAGATGGAGTGTGTGACTGTTGATCTTGCAGTTATGAGTTCAAACCCCACATTGAGTTAGAGTTTACTTAAAAAAAAAAAACTTAAGAGAAAAACTTAAGAGGTGCCTGGGACTCAGTTGGTTAAGTGTACAACTCTTGATGTTGGCTCACGTCATGATCTCATGGTTTGTGAGTTCAAGCCCCACATCGGGGTCACCCCAACAGTGCAGAGCCTGCTTAGGATTCTCTCCCCGCCCCCTCTCCCATGCTCACTTTCAAGAAGAGAAAGGGCCCCGTGACAACAGGCAGGGAGTTTGGAGTGACACAGCCACAAGCCAGTGAGGCCCTGGAGCCACCAGAAGCTGCAGCAGCCAAGGCAGGACCCTTCCCTAAAGAGAGGGAGGGAACACGGCTCTGCAGACACCTTGAGTTGGGGCCTCTAACCTCCACACCTGCAAGAGAATAAATTCTTACTGTTTCAAGCCACCCAGTTTGTTATGCGTTGTTACAGCCGTCCTGAACTAACACAGGCATCAGGCAGAGAAGTGAGGTGACCCTAGCGCTAAATCTCAGCTGCTTTATAGTTTTGGCCACAGCCGGCCTTGCTGTAAGCCTGGCTTCTGATGGATGGGCTTTGAACCCTGAGTCTTTTCGATAAAATGTTGACTCAGCAATTTTATTTCTAAGCCACAAGCGAACATGTTTTCTTTTTCATTGTTCTACCGGACAGGAGTGTTGACTGAGGGGACAACGGCTCGGAAACAGTCCCGGAGAAGCGTCTGACCTAAATGGTTGTATTAGCATCTCTTACATTTGCAGGACTGCTGAGACAGAGAAACTAGTGAGCAGCACTCCTGGAGTTGGGGCTTTCAAAATCCCCAAGTCCATGAGAGGGACGTGTGTCACTCGGGAGACAAGTTGACGCGGCTCAGTGTGAGTTTTCAGTAGACGATAAAATGTTGACTCAGCAATTTTATTTCTAAGCCACAAGTGAACATGTTTTCTTTTTCATTGTTCTACCGGACAGGAGTCTTGACTGAGGGGACAACGGCTAAGTAAGGGGAAGTCACTGTAGGTTTGGTGCTAGGAGGCCCCACAGGTGTCACTCACCTCAGGAAACCATCTGCAAAGAAGCAAATACTAGGGCATCTTAATCCATCAGAACAAAAGGCACATGTGTTGACCACAGCAGGCCCCCAGTTGAGACCTTTTGAAGGGGCCTGTTGGTTTGGAAGCGTTGTTCGGACACCTGCAGTAGGTTTGTGAGTTTCAGGCTCTGTCTTCCTGGTCTGGTCAAGATGAGGTCAGATGTGGTGGCGGTTATAGAGATACGATGGGTACAGGCCATCGTAATGCCACTGGCGCCATTGCTCAATAGCTTCCCGGCTCCTTTCTTCCTGTTCTGGGAAGCAGGGGTAAAGTCGTTAGTACGGAGAGCACTCTGACCTGCAGAGAGCCACCAGGCTTTTGGCAGCCATCAACCCAAACTGCCTACCCTGTGGTGACATGAACAAACTGTGCCTGGGCATTGGTGACAGAAGGCCTGAAGCGAAAGGCATGACGAACAGTGGGTCCAAAAGCCTCATTGGCAGGGGTGAGAGCCAAGCCCAGGCAGGTGAAGGAACTGGGTCTGTGTCCAGGTTCACTGCTCCTTCTCCTGCATAATCACCAAGGGGAAACAGCCTGCACCAGAAACTGGTTCTAGCAACTGGGGCGCCTGGGTGGTTTAGTTGGTTTCGCATCCAACTTCAGCTCAGGTCATGATATCACCATCTGTGAGTTTGAGCCCCGCGTTGGGCCCTGTGCTGATAGAGCTTCAGATTCTGCATCTGCGTCTCTCTGCCCCACCCCTGCTCACACTGTCTATCTCTGCCTCTCAAAACTGAATAAACATTAAAAAAAAAAAGTAATAACTAAGAAGCAAAGTACAAAGATAACACTAATGAAATGACATGATGGGCATTATGGTAAAAAAAAATCATGGAAGAAAATGATTGTCAACTTCAAGCAATGGTATTATGAGAAACTTTTTCCTCGGGCTTTAAAAATTAGGTATTTTTTTAAAATTTTACTTTTTTAAGCTTATTTACTTTGAGAGAGAGATAGCAAGCAGAGGAGGGGTAAACAGATTGGGAGACAGAATCCTAAGCGGGCTCTACACTGTCAGCACAGAGCCCAATGTGGGGCTTGAACTCACGAAACCATAAGATCATGACCTGAGCCAAGATCAAGAATCAGACACTTAACAGACTGAGCCACCCAGGTGCCCCTAAAATTATGTTTTAAAAACTAACCAGGAAAGGGCATGAATGAAGCAAAGTGTGGGGAAATTTGATAATCATTAATTCTGGAGATGATTACATGGAGATTCATTGAACTATATATTTTTCCATATGTGTGAAAAATTTCAAAGTAAAAGGCTAAAAAAAAACACTTTAAAAGGGGTGCCTAGGTGGCTCAGTCAGTTAAGTGTCTGACTTTGGCTCAGGACATGATCTCATGTTTCCTGAGTCCAAGCCCTGTTTCAGGATCTGAGCTGTCAGCTTAGAGCCTGGAGCCTGCTTCCGATCCTGTGTCTCCCTCTCTCTCTGCCCCTCCCCTGCTTGTGCGCTCTCTCGCTCTCTCTCAAATATAAAGAAATAAACTTTAAAAAATAAAAAGAACAGAAGGGACTTTTTAATGAGTGAGAAGATCTTGTTTCATGATTAAGAAAGTCTTGATTTTGCTGTCTTCTATACGACATGTTTCTGAGTAACACCTTTGTTCAGGTGTAGAATTAGGTAACGCCAAGTCTATACTGCCTGTCATTAGGTACCATTACAGCACAAGCATGTTTCACAACTCCTCCACTGTGTAAAAAAGAACCTGTGAGACACCACCACATAGCGATTCCACTCCTCGGCATATACCTAAAGGAAGTGAAAGCAGGAACAAATGAATAGATAAGCAAAAAGTCCTACACACGTACATACGTGTGTATTCAGTCAGGACAAGGAGTGATATTCTTCATCACAGGCCATGACATGAGTGAACCTTGAAGCACGTTCAGTGAAATATGCTGATAGCGATTCCACTTCTGTAAAATACCTAAATAGATTTTGTAGATACCGGAACGTGGGAGA
Organism: Mungos mungo; assembly: GCA_004023785.1. NCBI lineage: Eukaryota > Metazoa > Chordata > Mammalia > Carnivora > Herpestidae > Mungos > Mungos mungo. The sequence continues at coordinate 184,149 of PISW01002515.1, forward strand.
GGTCACCAGAAACTGGGGAAAGGGGAATTACTTGTATAATGGGTGCAGAGTTTCTCTTCGCGGTGATAAATGGGTTCTAGAAGTACGTAGTGGTGATGGTTACACAACAGCGTGAACCTAAGTGCCATTGAACTGTACACTTACAAATGGTTCCGATGGCAAAGTTTATGGATGTGACGGCACTCTCAGTATTCGTGGGGAACAGGAGGATGGGAGGTTCTAGCGGGAGAAGATCGTGTCAAGGGTTCAGAACCCCAAAGTCGTCCTTGCTGTGTTTTCTCAGATGTGCGCTTCATCACCAAAACGCCTGTGAAACCAGACTTTGTGAACCCCATTCTCTGGAGCATTGGGCTAGCAGGATAGCTGGTGACTTCAGGGTGCAGAGAAAACGGGTGTCCCAGCGGCCCTTAGCACCACAAAAGCCGGATGCCCTCAACAGGAAGGCCCCTTGCTACCACTGGGTATTGGGAGTCATGGCTGCCGGGCACGCTTCCTTCCTGTGTGAGCATGGAGTCGGTTGCTGCTCTTGATGCTGAGATCCCCCTTCAGGCTTGTCGGACCCCAGGACCACCCGGAGCTCAGAGTCAGGCCCAGGCTAGAGCTTTGGGGTGTTGGTCTTCAGTCCTTCAGCTCTTTCTCAGGCCACTCTGCCAACCTTGAAAGCGTGATTTTGACACAGAAGTTGTTTTTTTCTCCAGGTCATGCCAACGCTTCTCACCCCCTTTCACTTAGATGAAGAACGTCCTCCCTGGTAAAGGCCCGAAGGCCCGAGCAGTGTGGCTTCTGTGCAGGGAACCACTTGTGCCTGAGCATCTGCAGCCCAGCCAGGTGTCAGGGGGCCTGCCCGCCCTCTGGCTTTAAGTAGGAGCAGATAGCGGCTGCCACGCGGACTGCACAAGTAGGGCTCAGCACACTGCTTGTCCTGGCACTTTCGGGCAGAACTCAGAGGCATGTTTGCCTCGTAAAGCTGGTGGGTTTGAGTAGAGGTGCGACCGGGTCCCACAACGGAACGGGTCCAGTGTCCCGGATGGGCTGATGGGCCTTGGAGATGGGGTTCTCAGGCTCTCAGGAAGGTCACTCTGGTCCACAAATCTCTCTCTGACCACCTGCCTAAACTTCCTCCTTTGGAAATACGAGTCCTTTACCCGTGATAGTCCCTCAGGATTTGCTTTTAATGTGTGGAGGGTGAATCTCAGCTAGCAGTTATTCTGAGGACAGGTGACACTGTCAGATCACGGTAGCCAACCGAGAAACCAAGGTCCTACCTGACGAGCGCGTGGGAGCCTCACAAGTGCTTGGAGCGCCACCCCTGGGCAGAGGTTTCACCAGCCCGGCCCCCACGCAGCACGCAGTGCTCTGGGGCAGTGGCAGGGGAGGAGGAGGAAAGTTGAAATGAGATTCACTTCCTACGACCTCACGCACTCACGCTCAAGCAGGCTGGGCCCACTTCACCTCTTTGCCTCCTTCCTTTATCAAGCTCTGAGAAGACCTCCCCGGGGCCGGGGGGCAGGTGCTCTCTTTTCTCTCCTTACTGCTTCCATCCACATGGGCCAGTTCGTGGATTGAAGAGGGTCCCCAAGACCTCTCTGCATGTGGTCATCCTTCATTTATAAGAACGTTACTTTGCCAGCAAACGCACCCTGGTTCAGATCCCTGACTAGCTATGGCACCTTAGATATTTGGGGATCCTGGCTAAGCCTGACTGTTTGAAACTAAAAAACAAATTGTTAAGATCTGACAGGCTGGTTGTAAGGGTTGAATGGTTCGGAGCCACACCGGACAGAGCAGGTGCTCCGCCAGTGACCACAGTTCCGTCACTCCAGTTCCCGTAGGCCTGAGGGCCCTTTAATAGAGGACTTGTCATCCCCGGAGTGCCTGGCCCCTCATGCTAATTCATAGTGAAAGGGAGCACAATGAGTGTTCTCCACCCATATGGGAGGGATTTGGACCTGAAACATTAAAAATGTACAAAATAAAGTGCTAAAAAAAAAAAGTTTTTTTGCAGGCCACATGCTCATGTTTTAAATACCTCTCGCCAAACTGTTCACCAAGGTAAACACATACCCAACAGAAATATTGGGCTCTGAGTCAAGATAGCCTGAACTTGTTCCTGATGTGCTAGGAAAGCTTGCTTTGGCAAGACCCAAGGCCAGTACCTCAGGCCACCTGCACAGCAGTGGGCAGGGCCTGCAGCCCTTAGGTACCTGGTAATTGTGTCCTTTTCCTAAGAGATGCTGTGAAGAGGGTGTTAACCTCCCAAATCCACATGAGCACACAAGCCAGGAGGCCCAGAGCTTCAGAGCTGAAATCACTGACTGTCTAGCAAAGGTCCTCTAGCCTGGGGCCTATGTCCCAGCTCAAGTCCACCCGGAACTTGCTCAGGAGCATTTCCATTTTCAAGTTTGGGGAAAGACCCAAACCGAAGTAAACATAAGTACACACACTGGCCAGCTAGTCTCAGCCCTATTAAATGTTCCTACACATTTTTGCCCCAGCTACCACTTGAGGACACTTAATATATGCAAAGTCAAAGCCCACTCCGTGGGAGACTGATTCAATGACAGAACTTCCGTCTGCCCGTGCCCATACCCGGCTGCCTCCACGGAGGCCTTGAAATCAGCATTTCCTGGGGGAGGCACGAGTCCTGTCTGCCGAAGGACTACTGGAGGGAGTAAAGTACGCCAGGTGCCTGGTAAGAGACTGAGGCAAAGGCCCAGGCTTAGAAAAGTCATGAACAGCAATCACATAAGGACACAGGCAGAACATAAAACGTATGGTGTGTCCAACACGATGGGTGATCGCTTTCTGGGGCCAAGTTTCCTGGTTTGCTTACAGCTGTCAAAATGCTGGTTAGAGTGAATAGGTAAGTGAAGGCCTTGGTTTTCCAGAACAAATAGTTCCTACCTAGAAGTGTTATACTGATATGAATCTAAGGTACTTAAAAAGTACAACCCACTTGTACCAGAGCTAAGCTCCTAGTAGAGGCGCTAAGAGAACACGGTGATCCCCACATAGGAGGAGAAAATACAATTGGCCAAAAATTCCCTGCGTCAGTGGAAACCTACATGTTGTCTTGTTCCTCATCTTCTCAAGGTCTGTGGCCATTTCTGTGACTTTCTTCCTTCAAGACTCCCATAGATGTGAACTGAAAGAGCCTCTCTGCCCTCCCTCCTCTAATTAACATTAGGGGTGGAGCGCCTGAGCAGGTCAGTCCGTTAAGCATCTGACTCTTGGATCCAGCTCAGGTCATGATCTCATGGTTCATGAGATTGAGCCCTGGGTCGGGCTCTTTGCTGAGGGCACAGAGCCTGCTTGGGATTCTCTCTTCCTCTCTCTATGCCCTTCCCCTGCTCATGCACTCTGTCTCAAAATAATGTAAATTAGCATTAAAAAAAAATAAAATTGAGGGAGACATGGGGGCCACTTTTGATTTTCCCGTGAAGGCCCACTTCCCCGACCGCCCTGGCTGGAGAGCTCTTACCGTCGTTTTGTTCCTCCACAAAGTTCTCAAACTCGTTCCTTTGTTCCTTGTAGTACTCTCTCTGCAACTCGTCGGCCCGCAGCTTCTTCCTGTTCTCCGCTGGGAAAGGGGGAAAGGGCAAGAGTTGCCTCCAAGAATGGGGCGGCCACACGCATTTAGGGGAACACCGACCGTTTTACCTGAGAAACATAACCCGGCGGGGAGGAGTTGTTTCAGAGGGGGAAGGATGGTGGCATGGCTAAGATGGTTTTCTCCTGACGCAAACTTTGAAACTTGAGGGACCCAGGAACTCACCCCCCTCCAACCACCCTATTTTGCAAATGAGAAAAGCAATTTAACTTCACTCAAAATTAATGGTGCATCCAAGTCTTCTGGGCCAGTTAGAAATTAGGAATCCTGTGATCAGAAGGGAATTCAGAGGGAGTCGTCAACTTAAAGTCAATGTCAAGTCAATGTCACATTTATACCTTCAAGTCCACTCAGTGTTTTTGAGCAACTGTCACAGCGAAAATGTGTGCTAGGCACAGAGATTAAAAGGCCAAGAAAGAAAGATTGTGTCCCTCTACTTTAGGGGCCTATCGTAAAGATACGGAGAAAGAAATAAGAATAAGTCATGCCCAGGGGCGCCTGGGTAGCTCAGTCCGTTCAGTGTTCCATGACGGCTCAGGTCTTGATCTCACGGTTTTTGAGTTCGAACCCCACTTCGGGTTCTTCACTAACAGCAAACAGCCTGCTTTGAAATCTCTGTCCTTCCCCTGCTCATGCTGCCTCTCTTGCCTCTCTCTCAAAAATGAATAAAACATTTTTAAAAATTAAAAAGGCATGCCTACCAGTATGGTTGCTGTGATAGAAGTGCATAGAGGGCACAATCATGGCATGAGCTGGGAAATCTGAGATGATTCTTGCCCTCCATTCCCGTAGGCAGTCACCCCCCTCCCCTGCCTTCGTGTGGGGTGGCCTTCTAATGAGCAAGAGATGGCAGACCATGATGGAATGTGGCTTCCTTCTTGGGCCTCTTTTGCTCTGCTGGAAGCCAGCGGCCATGTCGTAAGTGGTCTTAAGGAGAGGCCCGCTCCAGGGAGCTTGGGAGGGATGCTCAGCCTGAGGCCCCCAGCTAAGGCCTATCTGGACGGCTGGCCCCAGCAACTAGAAGGCAATAGATGCGGTTTTTAGGCTGCTAAATTCAGGAATCCATGGTTGCACAGCAGTAGATAACTGGAATAGGGTATTCGGTGATGAGGTAAGCTTCCCGATGATGAGAACACCAGCCACACATACCGCTTTTGTAAGGGGACGCATTCTAGTCAGGCTGGCTGTGAACTTTTCTGTGAGAACGCTTGGTTCTACATGATACAGTTGGAGGTACACCTCTGTGTTGCTGCTACACCAGCAGCGCCTTGAGCCCCAGTGGGAATCCCCACCTGAACTAGCAGATGCCACCTCACCACCCTTCACGCTTTAATTTAGCCTGACAAAAACCATTCTAGATTGTAGGTTTGTAGGTGTAAGATAGTTTCCAAGTCCATCCACTTCTACCCTTGAATCTTGACCTGTTTGGTGTGAGGGCTCTGGTTGTCTGGAGGAAGTTATCAAGATCTCTCTTAGTATCAAGATATTTCTTTTAACTGGGCTTCAACTTGGGGCGCCTGGGTGACTCAGTCAGTTGAACGTCCAACCTGGGCTCAGGTCATGATCTCGCGGTTTGTGAATTCGAGCCCCGCGTCGGGCTCTGTGCGACAGCTCAGAGCCTGGAGCCTGCTTCAGATTCTGTGTCTCCCTCTCTCTCTGTCCCTCCCCTGCTCACAGTCTGTGTCGCTCTCTCAAAAATAAATCAACATTAAAGAAAAATTTTAATTGGGCTTCAGCTGGACAAATCCACAGCATCAGGAAGGCTGTGTCTGGTGTAGGAAGAGCAGGACCCTGAAGGGCCCCTCACACCCCCCGGTACGATCACATCAGAGGGGAGACTCGTGCTTTCTTCCCCACCAGCCTGCTGTATAAGAGGAGGTCTGGGGGGACAGTGATGATGGGAGCAGAGAAACTAAGGAGCCAGTGGTTTCCTGCCCCACCCCATGTTGCAGTGGTATTAGGGCAAACAATCAAGTATTTCTTTGAGAAATAATACCGCAAACCATCTGAAATCTTTAAAAGTATGGGGTTTACAATAATTAATTAAATACTAGTTGTTTATATTACATTTATATTATATTATTTTATGTTATGAATATATTATTATTTAACTCAGGTTAAAAATCGAGTTAACTGTAACTTATTCTCCATGCAGATTCCTTGGGTAAATGCTATGTTTTTCCCACACTTGTGCCTTTACCCACATAGTGGTGGGACTCTTGAGTCTGGTGGAAGGAATTTCCTTTCCCACACCTTCCCCCACTCACCCTTGCCCCACATTCACACAACTCTTAGGAGGGAATTGAGGCTCAGAGAGGTGCAGCGACCTAATCAGAGTCACACAGTTGGGGCATAGGTTGGGACGAGCCAGAGCCCCAGGCGCCTGTACTCCATCCTTCGGCCCAGAACACACCTGTCATGGTGCCATCTTCCTTATGACCCACTGTGAGCCCCAGTGTTGCTCCAGGTACCGGAAAGCCACTGAGAATAGGAGGGAAGGGGTTTGGAGTCTAGGAAGCAAGGCCTTAAGGAGCCATCACCGATTCCTGAAGGAACGATTGCCAGTCCTATGTACTTTAAAAAAAAAGAAGTCATCTTCCAAAATTGTGTTTTTGGAGCTGCCACAAATGGGAACTATCACTCAGCAATGGCCAAGAACAGTTGGGACGAAATGCCACGTTGACACCAAGCATCCTGCACACTGTGTGTGTCCCTTCTCAGGAATGGATTTTTTCCTCCTCATGCTAAAGGGAACCTGCATCTTTACCCAGAAGCTTAGCAACGGCAAAGGCCTTTTTCCTGGTTCCGGATTCCAGTCTATCAGTGTCATGTGCCTTTGACCCCCCCCCCCCAAGACATGATTGGCCGACTCCCATGCACGGGAGTGACAGCAGGTGAGCTCAGGTGCGTCTTGTGTCTTCAGGCTGTTCTGGGCCCCCCACGACCCATGCACAGAGCTTCGGTTTGAGGTGAGGGACCTCTGGCTTCACCATGCCTCTCACGGTTCTGAATCAGCTAATGAGGATGGAAATTATTCGCCTGTCCTGAATTCACACCTGCTCCCCACTGGAAATCTGCCGGGGGGGTTGCTTCTCTGATTTCTATCAAGAACTACCCAGGCTCCATCCATCCATCACAGCCTTTTCAGTGTTTCTTGACATTTGTTAACTTCTAAATCTCAAGTTGTATGAGGCCTGGAGGTTTTCCCAGTGTGGCTAAGACTTGGGGGGCGGGGGGGTAGGAATTTCATCTCCAAGCATTTTCATTATTTGCAAACAGTCCTGTTCTTTTTACTGAGCAAGTTACCTTGCCGAGTGTGCCGAAGGACACAAAGAGTTTATTCAGACACACACACAAGTAATGAATGAATCAAGCCAAAGACTCGGAGACGGAGCTCAGAGTCCTTGGAAGAATCTAGTTCAAGGGCAGAAAACTCAAATGCCTTCAGGGGTCAGCAGGTCATGGAAATAAGGGTCCCTGCCAGGCAGGCAGGGGACACCAAGACCTACTTCAGACGGAGAGGAAGACACACTTCCAAGCTCGAAAGACTTCCAAATGCACTGGATACGAAAAATTTTTTTAAATGGAAGAAAAAGAAACCACTGCCAGCAGAATACCACAATTTCCCGGCCTTATAAAGAAGGAAACTTGGGCCCAGAGGGAAGGAAGTGGCCAAGGCCATTTAGCACAGCTGTCGCCAGACCCAAAGCCCCAGCTCCTAGTCCCAAGGGCTGCTGTTGCTATCACACGTGAGGCACTGTCTCATAGCCCAGAAAGCACAGCCTGAGAGCCTGTTTCCTCTTGAACATATTTCTCCTTAACGTTTTAAACTTCTCCAAAATTGGGATGCATCTCATCTCTATTGAGACCATTCGATGTGGCGCTGGCCCCTTCTGTACCCTGACGGCGTAGTCAAAGACATGACCTGTAATGGAGGACATGTGTAATTTCTAATTGAGAGCTGCTGTCACTTTGATCCCCGATGGCCCAGTTTGAGCCCTCCTGGGTCCCTTGCTGTCCCCACAGCCCAGCCCGCTGGCAGAGAAAGAACGGGAGGGGCAAGCAGAAGGCAGACCTCCAGAATCCTTACCGTTGACCTCGTCTTGGGATTTGGGGGACTGCTTGCCGCGCCTCCTGAGGAAATTCGAGGCATCTGATTCCTGCATGAAGATCTTCTTTTCCACATCTGAAACCCGAGAGAGGCCGGTCACAACCAGCATGGGCTCACCGGGGCTCCTCAGTAGCCCTGCCCCCCTGGGTAGCCCTTGCACTCACCTTCCTGGGCGTCTTGTCCTGCCCCCTGCTGGCTGCCCACCGATGCACCAGTGCCCTCCTGCAGCACTGCGGGAGAGCACGCATGAGGGCCGCGGCACCCCAAGGGGAGCCTTCACCCTGAGCTGGGCTGGGACCGCCCTCCCGAGGCCCCAGTGTGGTGTCCCGGGCCCCTCACATACCAGCCACAGAGCAGCCTCCCCAGGAAGCCCCAGGCAAGCTGTTTTCTCTGTGTTGTAGTGTGTTTTGCGCGCGCGCGCAGCCACCCACCCACACACACACACACACACACACCCTCAGACACAGCTATCTGCACAGTAAGCACCCCCCTTTCCACCTGGGCCACCGGAGCAGCCTCACCTAACGCCGGCGCATCCTGAAGCCTCCCGGTACTCACTGGTGAGGAGCACAGCAGCCGAGAGACAGGCGAGAAGCAGCTGTCTCCAGGCCATCTTTGGATGGGCTGAGGCTCCTCCGGGGAACCACAAGGCAGACGGAGAGGGCTCTGCAGACCCTGAAGCCAGCCGCCAGGTCCTCCCTTCTGTGCCAGGCATGCCAGCCGGGAGGAGGCAGGAGACCCGGGTGCCTGTGGGGGGCAGTGGGAGGGGTCTCAGCCGCAGCTTCCATTGGCTGCTCCTCCCGGAGCACTGGAGATGATTTTGGCGTCCTGCAAACCTCCACTGAAGCAGAGCCTGTCACCGGGGTCCCGACTGAGACAGTTTTGAAGAGGCCTTTCCAAGATCCGCACCCAAAGAGTTGCTATTAGATGCCCAGCCCCAGACTCAGGATTTCAAAGAACTCCTGGCATCTGCTTCAGGGGAGAGGGAGACTCTGGTCCTGGAGGCTACGGCCTGCAGAGGGGGTGGGAAGAGGGCCTCAGGGGGAGACTTTGAGATGTCAAGCCAGGAGGGACCAGAAAGCCTGGAAGACTCCCTCAGGCGACATACGTGGGCTTTTAGGAGTAAGCCTGACCTGGACACTTGGCCCAGCTGATGATGGTCACTGTCAAGCAAAACTTTGAGGAAGAGAGGCAGTGACCTTTCACTGCAGAGGGAGAGCAGCGCACAGTGCGTGAAAAGCCTGCAGTGGAGTATGGGTGCTTAGAAGGAGACCCCATGTGGGGGAGGAAGTGAGTTCCTGGAAGTGAGGGTGCTAACAGATCACAGTGCTGTGCGGCCCTCAGAATGCAGCCCCTCTGGAAATGTGTTCTTCACACTGTCGTTGAGTATGAACCATCCTCGACTCTGTCTTTGGTCATTGTTGAGAGTTTTCTTAATGACGACCTTCGCTAGGCCTGGAGCACAGCCCACACGTACCCGACGGTATGGGGAGAGTGAGGGCGCCGATGGGAGTTGTGTCCCCCGATTGTCTCACCAGTGAACTTCTTGGCCATGCCTGGGATGACAAGGCTAAGTGAGGCCCTTTTGAGGAAACACAGTTCACTAATACCAGAGCTCACGAGCGTGTGGGGGGCTGGAGCTAGGCAAGGCCGAGGTCAAGAGAAGGGAGTTTGGTCTCCATCTTTGGGAGGCAGCCTCGTGTGTGGGCTGTAAGCACAGCCCCTGACCAGGCTCCCTGGATTCAACCCCTAACCCCACCCTTGGCCGTCTGCATGGCCTCAGGCAAATCATTTGACCTCTCTGTGCCTAATCCCCTCTCCTGCCTCATAGACTGACTGGCCTGAAGATTGGAGTTAGTGCATCCAAAGTCCTTAGAGTGGTGCCGGGCATGCATGGATCACTGGATATGTGTTTGCTCTCAGGACACCATCATGAACCAGGAGGGATTTTTTTTGTGTGTTTGGGTTTTTTTGTTTGTTTGTTTTGTTTTTAGGAATACGACCCTCCCAGTGATGTGGAGGGTGGGAGGGATTAGATTAAAGGGCTAGAACTTAGAGAAGGCTTTTGCAGTAGTCCCATGGGTGGGACCCACTGGTGTCAGTGAAATGTAGGAGGAGCAGAATGGAAAACATAGAGCATTTCAAAAACTGAAGAAAGAATCATTAGTGGGGCACCTGGATAACTCAGTCAGTAGAGCATCTGACTCTTGACTTTGGCTCAGTTCATGATCCCAGGGTCTGCACTGGGCATGGAGCCTACTTGAGACTCTCTGCCCCTCCCCAACTCACATGGGCTTGCTCTCTCTCGCTCGCTCTCTCTTTCTCTCTCTCTTTCTCTATAAACAAACAAACTTTAAAAAAAAGAATCAGTAGGACTCAACTAATTAGCTAAGGGCAATGAGAGGGTGGGAGGTGTGCGTTTCTAGTTTGGGTAGCTGGGGGGCTGGATGGCAAGCCCATTCAGTGAGGTGGAGAACAGGAGAAAGGACATATCATTGGACAAATCAAGTATCCAACACTTGTGGGATTCAAACCAGGTCTAATGTCAAGTCCAGGGCTCTTCTCATTTCTCCAATATCATAATTTTGTAAATACACTAAACCATCACCATGATCAATTTTAGGACACTTTCATCACCTGAAAAAGAAATCCCATATCCATTAGCAGTCACTCCCTATTTTCTCCAACCCCCAAAGCCCTAGACAACCACTAATCTGCTTTCTGTCTCTATGGGTTTCCCTGTTCTGGGCATTCTATTGTAAGAACACAAATCTGAACCAAACAGACGCCATGACAGGCTTTAAGTTTCCCCTCTGAACTAGAAGGCCTAAGTTTCAGTTTCCCCAAAACTATCAGGCGGTTACACATTGCCCAGAGCAGGAGAGACCACCTTGCAGTGTCCAATCAGGAAAGGCCAGCTACCTCTCCCCACATTCCTTAAGGTGAGGCCTGCAGATAGGAACTTCAGATAGGACCCTGTTACCTAATGTTAAAGTTAACCCATTAGTCGCCGAACACGACCCTGGACTCGCTCTGTAATTGGTTAATTTCAAAACTACTCTAAATATTGTGATTGGGTCCCGCCAAAAGTAACGAAGGCTCTAAACAAAATGTATGGTTAAAGTTACTGCCAATGCTATTATACAATAATGATTGGATTGCTGTATCTATGTCACAATTTCTTGTAACTCCCCCTTCCCAAACCCCATATAAACCCTACTCATCCCTTGTTTGGGGCTCTCAGCACGGATCCACTGCGCTGGTGAAGTCTGTAAGCCCGAGTATAGGCCCCGGCAAGCCTAAGCCCATAATAATAAAGCCCTTTGCCTTTACATGCGTGCCTCGGTTTCCCTGGTGGTCTCTGGTCGTTAAGGATACTGCGATTTGGGCATTACACTATCTAAATTGAATCATACAACGTATGGCCCATCGTGACTGACTTCTTTCACTTTAGATACTGTGTTCAAGGTTCAGTTATGTTCTAGCACACATCAGTACTCCATTTCTCACTGCTGCAGAATAATATTCTGTTGTACAGAGATGCCATATTTTATTTATCCATTCATCACTTAATGGACATTTGGGTTGTTTCTACCTTTTGACTGTCATAAATAAGGCTGATATGGGGCACCTTGGTGCCTAAGTCGATTAAGTGTCTGACTCTTGATTTTGGCTTAGGTCATGATCTCACAGTTTCATGGGGTCAAGCCCCACATGGGGCTCTATCCTGCAGGGCCTGCTTGAGATTCTCCATCTCTCTCTCTTGCCTCTCCCCCACTCGCATTCTTATTGCTCTCAAAATAAGTAAACTTAAAATTTTGTTTTTAATTATTAAAATAGTAATGCTATCATGAACATTCTTATGCATGGTTTTGTGTGGACATCCGTTTTTATTTCTATTGGGTAGATACCTTGGAGGAGAATTGTTAGTTCAAATGGTACCTTCATATTTAACCTTTGAGGAAATCTCACAGTATATTTTACATGCTGATTTACTCATCTTTCTCCTCTAGTGCTATGAGGTGTTTTTGATGAAGAGAAGTTTCCATCTTGTTCTACTAAAGTGAGGCCCAGCACAGAACATGTACTTCATAAGTGTTTATTGAATTAATAAATGAAAATACTCTTGGGTGAGAGCATTAAAAGGAAATGTAAGTTCATTTCAATGGGCAATTTAGAAGAAGGTACACACACTGGGACCCAAAATTTCCAAGTTAATGTATCCCTGGGTTCAAGACTGTTCTCAAGCAGCAGGAACAAATTCTGTGGTGTGTTTATGGATTGCTTAGTGTGCAGCCAAGATGGCTTTAGCATTTGCCTCAGCTTGACTGAAGTTTAGATAGGTTTCTTCCTGATGACAGGCCCCTAACCGCCCTTTTCTTAAAGCATTTACTTTAGAAAACTTGAAGTTGTAAATTCTTTCTCTGCCCCTTTGACATATATACACAGTCTCTTGCTGGTCGTATAATCCAGGAATGTCTTTCTCAGGGACCTGGGAGCCATCTTTTTGGAATGAAAACACTGGGGTGCCTGGGTGGCTCAGTCAGTTAGGCATCTAACTCTTGGTTTCAGCTCAGGTCATGATCTCAGTCATGAGGTCGAGCCCTGCACCAGGCTCTGTGCTAGGCATGGAGCCTGCTTAGGATTCTCTGTCTCTCCCTCTCACTCTCCATCTCTCTCTGCCCCTCACCTGCTCACACCCTCACATGTGCATGCTGTCTCCCAGGAAGAAAGAAAGAAAGAAAGAAAGAGAGAAGGAAGGAAAGGAAGGAAGGAAAGAAAAGGGGAGGGGAGGAGAAGGGAAGGGAGACATCAAAGGAGATATCACCCGTATCCCCCAGTCTGTATGGGAGAGTAGACCGTTGGCCCTGGTGGGCCCCCTGCTCCAACTCTGAAGGGCAGTTAAAAACTTCAGGTGGCTGCAATCCCTATCAAAATAACACCAGCGTTCTTCACAGTGCAAGAACAAACAATCCTAACATTTTCATGGAACCAGAAAAGACCCCAAATAGCCAAAGCAATCTTGAAAATGAAAACCAAACCTGGAGACATCACAGTCCCGGACTTGAAGAAGCTGTATTACAAAGCTGTCATCATCAGACAGTATGGTACTCGCACAAAAACAGACTCTCAGGTCAATGAAACAGAAGAAAGAACCCAGAAATGGATCCACAAACATATGGCCAACTCATCTTTGACAAAGCAGGAAAGAGTACCCAGTGGAATAAAGACAGTCTCTTCAGCAAGTGGTGCTGGGAAGACTGGACAGTGACATGCAGAAAAATGAACCTGGACCACTTTCTTACACCATACACAAAAATCAACTCAAAATGGATGAAAAACCTCAACATAAGACAGGAAGCCATCAAAATCCTCGAGGAGAAAGCAGGCCAAAACCTCTCTGACCTCGGCCACAGCAACTTCTTAACATGTCTCCAGAGGCAAGGCAAACAAAGGCAAAAATGAACTATTGGGACCTCATCAAAATAAAAAGCTTCTGCACAGCGAGGCAAACAATCAGCAAAACTAAAGTCCATTGATGGAATAGGAGAAGATATTTGCAAACAACATGTCAGATAAAGGGCTAGTCTCCAAAATCTATAAAGAACTTATCAAACTCAACACCCAACAACCAAATAATCCAGTGAAGAAATAGGCAAAAGACACTTTACCAAAGCCAATATCCAGATGGCCGACAGACACAATGAAAAAATGCTCAACACCATTCATTGTCAGGGAAATACAAATCAAAACCACAATGAGATACCACCTCACACCGGTCAGAATGGCTGGCATTAACAACTCAGGCAACAGCAGATGTTGGCGAGGATGCGGAGAAAGAGGATCTCTTTAGCACTGCTGGTGGGAATGCAAACTGGTGCAGCCACTCTGGAAAACAGTGTGGAGGCTCCTCAAAAAATTAAAAATAGAACTACCCTACGACCCAGCAATTGAGCTACTGGATATATATCCAAGGGATACAGGTGTGCTATTTTGAAGGGGCACATGCACCCCAAAGTTTATAGCAGAGCTATTGACAATAGCCAAAGTATGGAAAGAGCCCAAATGTCCATTAACAGATGAATGGATAAATAAGATGTGGTATATGTATATACAATGGAGTATTGCTCAGCAATCAAAAAGAATGAAATCTTGCCACTTGCAACTACATGCATGGAACTAGAGGGTATTATGCTAAGCAAAATTAGTCAGAAAAAGACAAATATCATATGGCTTCACTCATATGAGGACTTTAAGATACAAAACAGCTGAACATAAGGGAAGGGAAGCAAAAATCATATAAAAACAGGAGGGAGACAAAACATAAGAGACTCTTAAACATAGAGAACAAAGAGAATTATTGAAGGGGTTGTGGGAGGGGGATGGGCTCAGTGGGGGAGGGGCATTAAGGATTCTACTCCTGAAATCATTGTTGCACTATGTGCTAACTAACTTGGATGTAAATCAAAAAATAAATTAATTTTTTAAAAAACCTGGGGCGCCTGGGTGACTCAGTTAGTTAAGCATCTGACTTTGGCTCAGATCATGATCTCGCGGTTCATGGGTTCAAGCCCCACATCAGGCTCTATGCTGACAGCTGAGAGCCTGGAGCCTACTTCAGATCTGTGTCCCTCTCTCTGCCCCTCCCGTGCTAATGCTCTGTCTGTCTCTCTCAAAAACAAATAAACATTTACAATTAAAAAAAAAAAACTGCAGGTGGCCTGAGATTTCCCCCACCCCCACCCCAGCTCTCAAAAATTCTCATGTTCTTGTTTCAGTGGAGTTGAGCGTCGTGTTGTTCCTCTGGTGTAATATTGCTAGAAAAGTCTTCCTTGCGTGTTAGCTTTGTATTTTGCAATTTTAACTTGGAAAAGGGCATTGATTCAACCTACTACCTGATCCACCTGCGTATGTGGACGTAACCGGTGTGGGAGGAAATGAATCTTGGGAACAGTGTGTCCAGGCAAATAAGGTTACTATATTTTATGACCCATCGTAAGTGTTTTTCCAGAATAAATAAGTAAAGGTCCAACGTCTGTACCTCACATCAAGAATACATTATGTTCGGGGCCCCTGGGTGACTCAGTCGGTGAAGCGTCCAACTTTGGCTCAGGTCGTGATCTCACGGCTTGTGGGTTCGAGCCCCGCGTCGGACCCTGTGCTGACAGCTCAGAGCCTGGAGCCTGCTTTGCTTCTGTGTCTCCCTCGCTTTCTCTCTCTCTGCTTCTCCCCCACTCACACTCTGTCTCTCTTTCTCAACAATAAAATAAAAAAATTTTTTAACGAATACATTATGTTCTTTCATGTTACTTCATTCTCAATGTACTAATTATGCTCCCGAGCCCTTTCCCCCTGCCCGTTTGGTAGGGTGAGTGAAGGATTGTATCCAAAGGGGGACTCGTGCCCCTTGGCACCAGGAGCTCCCTGGAACTCAGCTTCCTCAGGAGCCCCCGAAGCAGATATGGGTGAGCACCTTCCCTGCCATGTCTTCAGGCCTCGGGCGCAGTGAGAAGCAAGCACATTAGACATGAAAGGGTAGCTTGTTTGTTGGACAAGAGAGTGACAGCCTGCAAACTCAGTCTCAACTCATTTGATGTCCCTCTGAACCCAACTGTGTTGACACAGGAGAGTGTGGAGAATGAGGGCTTCGTGAGTCGGGACAATATTTCTGAAACTTCTCTCATTTATTTTCCCATGTAAGCCATTTATTTTTCTAAGCACCTTGCCAGGGTGCTGTGGGGCTTCTTAACAGCTTTTCCCCTCACATGCTGCAGAGAAGTGTGATCAGTCCCTACAGGTCTCCCTGTGGAATTAAGTCTGACAGGGATGTCTCCATTCAGAAAAAGGCATGGAACATTCTAGAGCTGCATAGACTACTGCCATGAGATCACCATATCTGGATTGCTATTCAGTAGACAAGCCCTGTAATGGCTCCAAAATCTAAAATAGTAAAATGCTTTCTATTTAGTGGATAAAGAGCCACTTTCCTGAGCCATCTTCCCAATGCCCTCCACCGCCTCCGTGCCCCAGGCTCTCCTCAGAACCCCGTTTTCCACAATCCATTCTCTAAAGAGGTGATGCTTGGGCGCCTGGGTGGCTCAGTCGTTGAAGCAGCTGACTTCAGCTCATGTCATGATCTCAGGATTCGAGAGTTAGAGCCCCACACGGGGTGGACTGAAGCCCCACTTTGGGGAGCTCGAGCCCCTCCCTCTTCGGGCAAAATAGGAGCCGCGCTTCTCTCTCCTTCTCTCTCTCTGCCCCTTGCTCACTTGTGCCGTCTCTCTCAAATAAATAAATAAAGGGGTGACGTTGGGCCCAGCAGGAAACCTCCGGAACCCTGCCATGCCCCCACAGCTAGCCTCGGTCTGACTGATCAGTGCCTGTCTGATGCCAGCTAAGCGTGCTTCTCGTCACTCTGAGTTCGGGGCTTTCTGCTAACTCACTGTTCCTGTGAACTTGCATTATGTGCTGCCCACCTCTCCTACCTACCGCCTCCGTTCCATTTTCCGTATGAAGTACCACCCCCAACCACCAGCAGAAATCCCGTATCTACTGCGAAGCCCGTGTACAAGGAGGTGAATAGTATCTTTATAAATACAAAAATGGATTTCATTCTAAATTAAAAAGCGCACATGTTACGGTATATGTGTGAGAAAAGGTATGTATGTATGTACTGAAAGTATATTCAAGGCCTCGGAAACGTGGTATCCTAATAGGTGTTGACAAGGGGAAGCCATAACAGTGTAGGTATGTGACGACAGCAGGTTCTCCTGGTTTGCTGATTTCTTCTAGAATACGGTAGGGGAGAGTAAGTTACTGGTGTAACGGAAGGGTGAATTGACCCCATTTTTCTGAAGAAGGTCACCTTGAATGAAGAGATAGATCTTCACAAGATGAATCACTTTTTCTGGTCTAGGAAAAGCATGTGAAAAGCACGTGAAAAGTCTCTGAATGACTCCGAAGTGCTTTCTTTTCAGAAGTGCTCCGAAAGCCTCACCCTTAGGGCACCCTGGTGGCTCAGTCAGTTAAGCGTCTGACTCTCGATGTCGTTTCTGGTCATGATCTCACAGTTTGTGAGTTTGAGCCCCGCATCAGGCTCTGAGCTGACAGGATGGAACCTGCTTGGGATTCCCTCCTCTTCCCCCCCTAAAATAAATAAACTTTAAATAATTAGCCTCACACTTTGTGGGTGGAGACAGAAGGAAGAGGAAGGAGTGGAGAGGCGGTTCAGGTCAGCAAGGGGGAGCCTTGGACAGGTCCTGACTACGTGCCTTGCACTTCTTGTCCATGGACCAGAAAAGAGCTCATCACTAAAATTGCTGAGATTCATTATACCTTGGGCTTAAGACCCTAGACAGAGCTAGACTGTCTCCTGCCCCTCATCTTTGCCTCTAAGATAGGAAGTGAAGGACCTTGGCTTTACTAGAGCCAAGCACTCAGCCAGCATCATGTCGCATCCAACATGGCAGCCTGTGCCCCCATCTCCAGTGCCCTGAGCCTTCTGACTGAGGTTCGCTTGCTCCCACTTGCCTCTTGCACCTTCACCTAAGAGACTGAAACACTGCCCATTTGCTGCGCGGCCGCAGGCCTGGGGAGTGGCACTGGGGCGTGTCACGGCCTACATCTCCACTGCTCAGAAGCTGACCCGTCCGGAATCTAAAGAGCATCCTGGTCAGAGCCGCTCGAAGCCCCTCTCCTGAAAATGACACCCGAGGGGAAGAAGCCCACCCCTAAGGATTTACTGCTCTAGGAGATGACGACAGCAATTGCAGCTACTTTCGAAACCGAGGACTTGGCCCAGCTGGCGAGACTTGGGTGCGTCTCACCAAGGCCAGGTTCTAGCACAAACCACAGCCTCACCAGGCCACCGTCCCAAGACCAAACTCCCAAGATGCAGCTGAGGCACATCGGATTGCTGCCCAATGTACAGCAGGACAGAGACTGAATTTCCGGACTCTGCTTTCGCCATCAGATGGGGGGACTCGGACGTTCTCACTCTTGGGCTGCATGGAGGTGAATTCACTTCACTCTGAAGGGTCTACAGAAGTGGATCTCATACTTGACTGCGCATGCAGACCTCCCTGGTGCTGTAAAAATACGCAGTGCCTGGGCCTCAGCCTCTGTGTGTGTGTGTGTGTGATCAGTAAGTACTGGTTAAAATTCCCTGAATCCTTTTATTTTCTTCCAGCTTTATGAGATATCATTGACAAATGATATATATTTAAACTATATAGGACATGTAAACTGTATACATCGTGAAGTCATCATCATGATCAAACTAATTAACATGTCCATCACCCCCGCCTGTAAGGTTCTTGTTCAGTTTATGTGGGGTGGACCATGAGTATTTTTTACAAACATTTCGGGTGGCTAAAACAAACAGCCAAGGCTGAGAACCGCTCCTGCAAGGATATATATACTGATCATGTGTATGTACAGATGCACGTGCATGTATGTACCCATGCTCACAGATTCATGCAATTTTCTGTTAAAAAAATATACATGCATTGAAAAAAACTTATAATCGGAGTGGTCTTAATTTTCTTCCTTTAGTTTTTTGGGGTTTCTGTTTCAAGTTTTGTACAGTGATCATGCATTTATAATCACGAGGAAAGAAGCCAAAAGTGCTATCTTTTAAATAACTATACTGATCTTTCTAGACCCAGCTCAGCTCTCTGTATGAGCCGCTTCAACATCCCCCTGTGTTTACTCCCCCGAATTCCACCCAGCCGGTGACCAGCCGGGTCATCCAGCACTTCACAGAGACTCCAAGGAGTGCTGGAGGGCAGGGTCTGGCACATCTGCGCAGGGACAGGGGTATTACTGACAACCTGGGCCTGGAGTTGTTCGGTTCTCTGAACAGAGACTCTGTCTCTCCCTGGAGATGAGACACAGAGCACCTCTCTGGTGTCAGCACAGGCTATCTAGGAGAAAGGAATGGAAGGGCCACATTGGCAAGGCCCGTGGGAGAACAGACGAGTGAAGTCTGTGGGACAAGAAGCATGAGCCAAGCTGGCCAGGGTCCCTGTCTGTCCAGGAATCTGGTGACTATACGGCTTATATTTAGTTCTCCGCAGCTCTGGCTGGCTCGGTGTGGCTAGGGCAGACCCAGGGAGGAAAGGAACTGAGTCAGCCCAGGAAGCCCGGGCAGGGCCGAGCCGTGCCAAAGGAAAACAGGCACACCGTCATCAGTCTTGCCAGCCTTGTGGGGATGGCTTTGAAGGCAAGCCTCTGTGGAGCTCTGCTAGGCTAAGTCCTACAGGACAGGTCTCGGAAACCAAAAGGACTAGAAAATGACAGGGAAGACCCTGACCTTCTTCCTCCTAGTAGACGTCAAAATGCGTTTTACTTGGAAAAAGAAAGCATTATCTTATTGTGACTCCCCAGTTCCACCCTAGCACTGGGGAATGTATTAGGATGTACCTTTCGTGAAGTTCAGACACTAGCACTACAAGATGCTCCGAAAGGATCCCATGGTCAAATAAGTTTGGGAACTACTAGACTATCCCCCTCCTCTCTACCAGATTCACAGTGCAGGAGCATTTAAAGGCTCTGACAAATCCTGCAGCTGGAAAACTGCAGCATCCCTCCAGACTTAGTTGATCATACCGTCTTTATTCATGGAGCACCTGTCAACATCCAGGGCCTGTTTTGGGAAGATCTGAATCCGTTACTTTATGGCAAGAGAGCCCGTGGCTAGAATTGGATATTCGTCAATAATCCAATTCCATTTCCAAGAAAAAGCATAATTTGGGGCACTTGGCTGGCTTAGTCTGTAGAGCATGTGACTCTTGATCTCAAGGTTGTGAGTTCAGGCCCTACACTGGGTGTAGAAATTACTTAAAAATAAAATTTTTTTTAAAAAATTATAATCTCATAGGTTTACATATTTGGGCCACTGCCCTCAAATACTATATTAGCAAATTGGCAGATTATTAACTGGAAACTGTTTTGTTTTGCTTTGTTTTGTTCTATGACAACATAATGATCTGTGAGGACCAAAGTCATTGATAGGGGCAAAGAATTTTCTAGGACAGGAAAGCTCCCAACGAAGCTCCGGTGTAGAGGAAGTTGCAAGTTTCTGAAGGAGGAACACGGAGAGCAGGAGAAGCATCCTACATGGGTTATTGGGCTTAGTTTTTGATGAAGTGAAAAAATCCAACGCAGGAATGACCCATATAGGTATGGACACACAGAAGAAGGAACGTCATACCCTCCCTTTGTCCAACTTGGACCAAATTGGAAAGCGTCTGAATTCAGGGTCATCTGTTCTGACCGGAGAGAGAATGTCAGGGGAAAATGGTGTCTGGTCCTACAAGCGACGTAGACTCCGATTAATCCCCTTTTGAAAAACAGCTCAAGTTAGAGCATTTCAGCTCGAAAGTCATTCTTCATTTGCATATACACAAAGCCTTAGGCGTATAGTTAAATCTGTCCTGGAAACAGCAGCCCGTGACATATCATTACACGCACACTGTATTTCCATGTCACCAGCTGTCCAGACATCTCTGGGAACTGAAGGCAAGGGGCAAGCTGTGGCCGTTGTTGCCAGGTCAGGGTCCTGCCCCAGCTTGCTGCCACCGAACAGTCCCCAAGGAAGGCTGACGGCCTTCTCCCTAGCTCAGGAGTTCCGCTCTTACTTTGTTTTGTTTTCTGTTTTCACTGAAGTTAAAAGAAGGGACGCAGCTACCCTAAGATCTTACAGTGTTGTAACAGCATGAGTTGTCAATGCAGGTGGAATTATTAAAATTAAAAAAGAAAGTCCCTCTACCCCAAATCTTTGCCACTTGCACTTTTTGGCACTGCTGTTTCCTGGCCAGTTAGAGAAGCAGCCTCTAGAAGCCTGGGCAGGAGGGAGCCTGATCCTTGAGTCTCTCACCCTTATAGAAATAGCTGGAGACTGGGGCGCCTGGGTGGCTCAGTCGATTAAGTATCCAACTTCAGCTCAGGTCATGATCTTGTAGTTCGTGAGTTCGAGCCCCGTGTTGGGCTCTGTGCTGGCAGCTCGGAGCCTGGAGCCTGCTTTGGAGTCTATCTCACTCTCTGCCTCTCTGCCACTCACAATCTGTCTCTCTCTCTGTCTCAAGAATAAATATTTAAATTAAAAAAAATAAAATCTACATTTAAAAAAATAGCTGGGGACTGTGAGACTGGCTATTGTGTGGCACAAAGAGGGTAGGGACACAATTCTCCAAGCACAGGAATAGCTGTTCAAGGAAAAGATGGGAAAGAGCTAAGGCCTGTGGGTCTGTGTTGCACCAGAACCAGAATTAGCACATCTGATTCTCAGTACAACCCTCAACCCCTCAGAGGGACAGTTACAGTTATCCCCATTTCAGAGATAAGATTGTTGAGGCCCCCCTTTTCTCACTGGGGTCCTAGACAAACTAAAGAATAAAATGGAGCAGTAGGCGAAGGTTATGACTGCAAATCTAGAGTGCGAAGAGCCAGCAATGTGCGTTGCGTTCCAGTTCTCAACATCTTCTCCAACATCTGATGACATTAGTGTTCTTAATTAACTGGATGAGTGAGTGTTAATGAAGTCATCTTACACTATGGTTTCAGTTTGCATTTCCCTGATGATGAAGGATGTTGAACACCTTCTCATGTTCTTGTTGGCCATTTGTATGTATGCTTTTGCAAAGTTTCTGTTCAAGTCTTTTGCTCATTTTTAAATTGGTTTTTCTTTTTATTATAGATTGTTCATGTTCTTGATACAATATTTTGTCAGATATTAATTTGTTGATGTGGTTTTATTTTTGTGTTTTTTATTTATTTTTGAGAGACAGTGTGAGCAGGGAAGGGTCAGAGAGAGAGGGAGACCCAGAATCTGAAGCAGACTCCAGGCTCTGAGCTAGCTGTCAGCACAGAGCCCGACGTGGGGCTCGAACCCACAAACCGTGAGATCATGACCTGAGCCGAAGCCGGACACTTAACCCACTGAGCCCCCCAGGCGCCCCTGTTGATGTGTTTTTAAATATTTTGCCAGTAAATATATCATTTGTCTACTCATTTTCATAGCTGTGTTTTGATGAGCAGCAGTTTTTTGTTTTTGTTTTTTTAATGTTTGTTTATTTTTGAGAATGAGAGAAACAGAGCATGAGCGGGGTTGGGGCAGAGACAGAGGGACATACAGAATCCAAAGCAGGCTCCAGGCTCTCGGCTCTCAGCACAGAGCCCGACTCGGGGCTCGAACCCCTGAACCATGAGATTGTGACCTGAGCCAAAGTCGGACTCTTACCCTACTGAGCCAACCAGACACCCCCAGCAGTTTTTAACCTTAACAGAGTATGATTGGTGGATTTTTTTATGGTTTGTGCATTCTATGGTCTAAGAGCCCTTCACCTGTTCCAAGGTTTCAAAGATTTCCTCCGTATTCTTATACAAGTGTTACGTTTAGATCAATAATCCACCTTAAACTGATTTTTGCGTATGCTATGAGATAGGAGTCAATATTCATTTCTTCCCCTGTGGGTATCCAATTCTTCCAGCACATTTGACGAAGAACATTTTCCTTTCCCCCATAGAGTTTTTGACAATCAGCTAACCATCTACCTGTGGGATTATTCTGTTCCATCGGTCCCTTTGTCTCCCTTTATGTCAATATCAATTCTCTTGATTTCTATAGCTTTTTATGTCTTAAAGGTCACATAGCAGAGGACCTCCAACTGTGTTCTTCTTCTCCCGTGCTCCGTTCTTTCTACTTCCGTAAACATTTCAGAAGCACTCTCAGAGGTTAATTTCGGGAGAATTGCAATCCTGAGAATATTGGATCTTCCAACAATGGGCATAAAGCCTCTTTCCATTTATTTTCATCTTTGATGTCTCTCAGCAATGATTTATACTGTTCTGTATAGAGGCCCTGCACAGCTTTTGTTGAATTTATTCTTAAGTCATTTAAGATTTTTTTAGATGGCATTTACATTTTTTGTTTTCTAATTGTTTGCTGCTAATATACACAGATGCTATATATTTATACTTTTGTGTGTTGACCTTGTATCCTGTCATCTTGTTAAATTCCCTTATAGTCGGCTTTTATAGACCCTTGAGGATTTTTCGTGTTTGTAAATGAAACCGTTTTCCTTCTCTCTTTCTTTCTTTTTCTTTTTATTCTGTTAATGTGATAGATTACATTGATTGACTTTCAAGTCTGAAACTCTTACGTTCCTGTGGTAAACCTCACTTAATTCTATTGGATTATCCTTATTATTTACTGCTGAATTCTACTGCTCATATTTTCTTAGAGTTCTTACTTCTGTGTTTAAGGCTATTGGTCTGTGGTTACATTGTAATAACTTTTATGTTAGAGTTTATTTATTTATTTTGAGAGAGAGACAGTGTGAGCAGGGGAAGGGCAGAGAGAGAGAGAGAGGGAGAGAGAGAATCCCAAGCAGGCTCCACACTGTCAGCACAGAACCCAAAGGGGGCTCGAACTCATGAAACCCCATGAGATCATGCCCTGAGGCAAAACTGAGAGAGTCTTCACCAACTCAGCCACCCAGGTGCCCCTACTTTGTGATACCTGGTAAGATTGTCTTGGTGTTCTGGTAATGCTGGCCTCCTAGAATGAGTTAGGGAGTCTTTTCTCCGCCTCTGCTTTCTCAAATACTGTGTGTAAGATTCATATTATTTCTTCTTTAAGTGTTTGATAAAATCCACCAGTGAAGCCATCAGAGCTTAGAGTTTTCTCTGAGCCTGGAGTTTTGTGGAAATTTTTAAATTGCAGCTTCAGGGGCGCCTGGGTGGCTCAGTCGGTTAAGCGTCTAACTTCAGCTCAGGTCATGATCTCATGGTACATGGGTTCAAGCCCCGTGTCGGGATCTGTGCTGACAGCTCAGAACCTGGAGCCTCTTTCAGATTCTCTTCTTCAAATTCTGTCTCCAATTCTCTTTGTCCCTCCTCTGCTTGTGCTCGCTCTCTCGCTCTCTCTCAAAAATAAAATAAACCAACATTTAAATAAATTACAGCTTCAGTTTCTTAAATGTGTGTGTGTGTGTGTGTGTGTGTGTGTACGCAGCTATTCACACCTTCTGTTTAACCCAAGCTGCCAAATGTATTGGTAGAAGGCTGTACATAGGAGCGCCTGGGTGGCTCAGTAGGTTAAGTGTCCGGCTTCAGCTCAGGGCATGATCTCACGGTTCGTGGGTTTGAGCCCCGTGTCGGGCTCTGTGCTGACAGCTCTGAGCCTGGAGCCTCCTTCAGATTCTGTATCTCCCTCTCTCTCTGACCCTCCCCTGCTCGTGCCATCTCTATCTCTCAAAAAATAAGTAAAAACATAAAAGAAAATTTCTTTAAAGAAAGCTGTACAGAATATCCTGTTCTTTAACCTGTTTGCTTTCTGTGCTCTTCATCTCTTAGAAGAACCATCTTTTGTTTTCATTGATTCCCCCCCCCCCGTTGCTTGTCCATTTTCTACTTAATTGACTTATACTCTATTCTTTTCTCTCTCTCCTTTTTAAAAATTTTTTTTTGTCTGTCTTGTTTTTTCTAGCTTCTTAAGAGGGAAGCTTCAATCACTGGCCTATGGAACTTTCTTCTGTTCTCATGTAAACATGAAAAGTTGTAGGTTTCCCGGGCAGCACTGCTTTAGTTGTGTCACCACAGATTTTGAAATGTTGTGTTTCTGTCATTGGTTTCTAAATGTTTTCTAATCTCCCCTGTGACCTCTTTTGACCCCAAATAGTTGGGGATTTTCCAGAGAACTCTTCCTGATAAATTTTATGATCAGAGAATCTATTTAGTAGGATTTCAGCCCTTTGAAATTCATGGAGATTTGTTTGATGGCCAGTATTTGGTGTGTGTTGATAAAAATGTGGGTTCACTTTGATTTCTGCAGTTGTTGAGTGTCATGTTTTATCCAGATCAATGTCTAGAAACCATACTTTGAGGAGCGCCTGGCTGGCGAGGTCGGCAGAGCATGCGACCCTTGATCTCAGGGTCAGGAGCTCAAGCCCAGGTTGGGTACAGAGCCCACTTTAAAAAGTTTGAGGGGATGGAAACCAATTTGACAATAAACTACTTTTAAAAAAATAAAAAATAAAAGCATGAAAAAATAAAAAGTTTGAGGGGGAAAAACTACGATTCTCTTCACGTGATTCTCTTCACACATTTTAAGGTGGTAGCTGCAGTTTGCTCCGAAGTTCAAATAAGTCAAGGGATTTTAGGCATATTGTAGGCATTCACATTTTTAAGTGAAGCTATTGTATTGCTCTTTTAAATTTATCCAAGGGAATCCAAATACAATAGTGATTATATAGCAACCATCCCCCATTTCTCTAAAACATGCATGAATAGGGACTTCTTTAACAGTTGGGAATGGGACATATTTTCCTCTTTCTCCTTGAACTCTTACTTTCAGTCCTTTGGGATGAAATGGCAAGTCCCGGGATCCTGGAGCTTTTCCATTCTACCTCTTCACACGCTGTTCTCCTCATGCAGTGTATCTTGAAGCCTGTGAGCCTCTCTTTGATCACCCGGTCCGACTTCTCTGCCTGTGTTTCGTTGTGTGGTGGTCTTTTTTCCTGAAACCATAATTCCCAGTGTTGGAATGTTTTCTTCTGGAATACGTTGTCATTGCAGTCACTGTTCGTGCCTTCCTGACCAAGCAGCGGGAAGACTATTCGTTAGACTAGAAAGAGCCGATGATCATTAGTAGATGTTGGTCATTTCCTTGTGAAGTGAGTGTGTTGTTTGCAGATCAGGTTGTTTGTGTGTGGCTGACTGTTGTTGCTACACTGGGACAAAATCAGCAACAGTATTCTTCCTGTTTTGTTCTTTTTTTTTCATTTTTATTGATAGACGAGCTGATGAAACTTTGTCTTGTAAATAGATAGATGAGGCAAGGAGTTTTAGTAGAGTAGCTGTCACCCAATTCTTTTAAAGTTTTCTTAACTATGAGCCAAAAATCACATGGTGATGTATCATTGAATACTATTGGTAGAGGCGCCTCGGTGGCTCAGTTGGTTAAGCATCTGACTCTTCTTAAATTTTTTTAGATGTCTTATTTTTGAGAGCGAGAGATGGGGAGAGAAAATGGGGGAGGGGCAGAGAGAGAGGGAGACAAAGAATCCAAAGAAGGCTCCATGCTCTGAGCTGTCGGCACAAAGCCTGACGCAGGGTTCAAACTCATGAACCACGAGATCATGACCTGAACCAAAGTCAGACGCTTAACTGACTGAGCCCCCCAGGCGCCCCTTAAATGTCCGACTCTTGATTTCGACTCAGGTCATGATCTCATGATTTGTGAGACCGAGCCCCATGCTGGGCTCTGTGCTGAGTGTGGAGCCTGCTTCGGATTCTCTCTCTCCCTCTGCCCCTCACCCCCCTCCCCATTACACACTCTTTCTTTCTATGAAATGAAATGAAATGAAATGAATAAAAATATCATTTGTTAAGACCTATCAGGGGCTCCTGGGTGGCTCAGTCGGTTAAGCCTCCGACTTTGGCTCAGGTCAGATCTCATGTTCGTGGGTTCGAGCCCTGCGTCAGGCTCTGTGCTGACAGCTAACTCAGAGTCTGGAGCCTGCTTCAGATTCTGTGTCTCCCTCTTTCTCTCTGCCCCTTCCCCTCTCATGCTCTGTCTCTCTCTGTATCAAGAATAAATAAAACATTAAAAAAAAAATTTTTTTTAAAGACCTATCAGCTGACAGACCTAGTAGACCTTCTTTCAATTTTGATGAAAGCCAAAAATTGGAAAGCACCAGAGTTGGAAAACGATTTGTTACCTGTCATTAAAGTCATTTGCTCTCTCAGCTTCTGGAAAATAGAATAAGTCTTCTAAAACTGTTTGTTATTAAACATTTGCTAGTAAAATATTTTAACAAAAGCGTCATCACAAGCATCCCTTCTGCTAATGTCACCAACCGCTGGACCTACAGATGTTACTCCCTGCTTCCGGGGGCATTCCATCCCACCAGATCGCAGAGGACGCCCCATTGTCAACTCAAACCAGCCCCCCGCAGACTTCCTGTCACCAAAAGTCTGACTTTTTTTCCAGATTAAATAAACCTGCTAATACACTTCCTGGGACAACCATCTTCTGAATTCTGCTTCTAAGCTAGAGATCAGGCACAGAGCCTCACCTCCAGTTCGCCTCTGCGAAGAAATCAGGCCCCTGGCCTCCAGACTGTCTCTTTGCTTTATTCTCACCTGCCATTCCTCAGAAGGAGATCATCTTGGAGGGTTTTACCCCCTGGAGCAAAGAATCTCAATAAGGTTCAGAAGGCTTTTGGAAGGAGTGGAAAGGAGAGGCCGCACCTCTGTGCAGGCACATCATGGGACACAACGGCTTTGGGAGGAGAAGCTGAGGAGATGGAGGTCCTAGGTCTTGATCCTCTTAAAACTGTGCCCCTAGCAAGACTGCAGGCACAGCTGTCTGAAGGTCTCTGGCCTTACACGTGCATGCGTAGAGAGGCAGAATGGGTGTGAGACGCTTCAGGCAGGTGCCGATTTAAAGATGAGGGACAGGAAGAGGAACTAGCAGAGGAGGCTGGATTACACGATTCAAAAGAGGGAGGTGAGTTTATTGCAGAAGGAAACACACGCTTTTGCCTCCAGTCAAACACGGGCACTCGTTCTCAGGGGGGTCTTCAAGCGTTTGGAAAGCCCTTCTTTTGGAGAGTTTCGGAGTGGGTTTGCTGATGTCTCTTAGGTGAATTTGGCCCAGGAAAGTGAGTGCCCCACAGGGCTAAGGGTCCATCGCCTGGGCTCCTCTTTCTCCCTCATGGCCTATCCGCCTTCCATCTCTTCCATGTCTTTATGTATGTATGTATTTTGAGAGGCGGGGAGGGACAGAGAGAGAGAGAGAGAGAGAGAGAGGATCCCAAGCAGAATGTCATCCCCACAGAGCCCGATGCGGGGCTTGAACTCATGAAGCGTGAGATCACGACCTGAGGCAAAGTCAGACACTTAACCGACTGAGCCGCCTGGGTGCCCCTGTCTCTCCCGTGTCTTAAACAGCATCCACTCTTGTCCCTTTCCCCCTGAATGCTTTTGTCCTGATAGAGACTGTCATTTTACACCTCCAACTCTAGATTTCCTGCCTCGAGTCTCGTTTCTCTCTCTTACTTACCCTGAAGACCATTGTCAGAGTCACTGTTCTGCATCGCAAGTGTGATCGCATCCCACCGCCTCCCTCCAGCGATGTATGCAGGGCACAGTGCTGGCGGCTGCCACCCCCTTCTTTGCCAGCAGAGTCAAGATTTCATCCCTGTCCTCCATCATTCGTCGTCTTCGGGACCCCTGGACTCCCATCTCCAGCCCCAGAGGGCAGGTCTCGATTGGTCAGGCCAATCAAGTAAATCTTCTTCCTAATCCTTGATTTGGGAAACGGCTTATGAAAAGGGGTGAAAGGAAGCTGGCTGGAATGGGGGAGATTCTGGAACAGGATTCCTAGTATTTAAAAAGAGACACAACAAAAGGATGAAAAGGAGACACAAAAAAGAGAGGTAATTCTTTCTACGTCTGGGTGCTGTGTGAGGATGCAGTGCGGGGCCGCAGCAGCCGTTTTGTGATCGTGAGCAACGTGATGAAGATAGAGTAGGAAACAAGTGAGAACATCCGGGTGATACTGAGTCTATTGCACTCTTGTTCTGGGCTTCCAGTTATAGGAGTTACTCCCGTTCATTATTGGTTAAACCTCCCGAATCACCCTTTTCTGTTACCTGTCCTGAGAAGCATCCTGAGCGCCTCAGCACTGAGTAGTGAATAAATTCCAAATTACTTCAGACAGCGGTAAAGTGTTTTCCTCACGTATCGTTCCTCCCCCGACCCCAGCACCATCCCCTCACCCCACCCCCACCTTCCCCTCTGTGCCCTGGCGTATCACACCCTGTCCATGTCACACCCTGTCCATCCCTACAGAGTCTCCCTCTCTTCACAGTCTCTCCAGTGAGCAACGTCCCCTCCTTCCCCACCTGGCAGTCTTCCTCATTTTTCCAGATGACTCTCCAGCCCCCCCTTCTCTTCAGTGCCTGTCTTTCCCCACTTCTCCAGATAAGAGAGACCTTCTCTTTTCCGATTCTGTGTCTCCCTCTCTCTCTGCCCCTGCCCACTCATGCTCTGTCTCAAAAATAAATAAAACATTAAAAAAAATTTTTTTAATGGGGCTCCTGGGTGGCTCAGTCGGTTAAGCCTCCAATTTCGGCCCAGGTCATGATCTCAAGTTTGTGGGTTCGAGCCCCATGTCGGGCCCTGTGCTGACAGCTCAGAGCCTGGAGCCTGTTTCTGATTCTGTGTCTCCCTCTCTCTCTGCCCCTCCCCACTCATGCTCTGTCTCTCTCTGTCTCAAAAATAAATAAAACATTTAAAAAATAATAATAAATAAAAAATTTAAAAAATAAAAAAAGAGAGAGAGACCTTCTCTTCCTGTGGCCTCACTTCTCCCTCTCTCCCCCTTTGCCGTCCTTTTTCCTTGTCCCCCCCTCTCTGTTTTAGGACCAGCCTCAGCCCAGGCATTTAGGTTTTCCCAGGGCTCCCCTCCCCGTCCCCTTCCCCAGCAGCCTGAGTCCCCTGAGAGCAAAGACCGCCTGTCCCTCATTTCTGCCACTCCAGGGGGTCACGACAGCGCCCAGCGTGGCCCGGCCACGCCGTGGATGTTTGTTGCAGGGGGTTTATGTGGAGAACTTGGAGGACGGCCCAAGGGGCAGCAACCGTGTCCCGACAGACGTTCGGGAAGGAGGCGTGGGATGCGGGGCTGAGGCCCGGGTGTGCGAGCGCTCGGGCACCTGTCGGCCGCCGTCTGGGTTTCTCCGTTGAGGGACTCATGAAAGGGAGTCTGTGGACAGCACAGGTGTGAACAGGCGGGTGAATGTGGGCTTGTGTGAGTGTGGTCTTCTGTGTAAGGACGTGTGAGAGGGAGTTTGTTCGTGCGACTGGGGGCGTCTGCGAGGCTGTTTGGAGTGCAGCTCAGAGGGGTGAGTCATAAGTGTGACGGGGACATATGTAACCTCCCACGTCACTCACGAGTGTGGTCAGCCCTAAGACCTTCGAACGCCGTCTTTGCCATGTTTTAAGTCCTAGCTCCCAATCCTCTGCTCACCTCATTCCCCTGCACCTGGTCCCAGTTTCCCATATCCTTTCCAAGTTACCTGAATTTAACAAGACGAAATGCCCTGAGAATAAGCAGATCATCACCTACCATATATAGCTGGTGTTTAAACATCTGTAACGAGGAGCAGATGGGAGTCACCTGAGGATTTTCCGAGCACTGAGTGACAGAAGATGCGTGTTTTTGCTTTTGTTGTTTTGTTGGGAGGAAACTCCTGGTGCCATCAGAGCAAAGAGGAATCAACACAAGATTAGGGGTCCATGGGTCACCCTCACAAGAGCTGATCTGAGGCACCCTTTTCCCTGCCAGGTTCTTGCAATATCCTAGTTATTGTTGTTATTGAATTGGGGATGGTTTTCTTTGTTTTTGGTGGCAACATGGACCTTGTCTTTAAGATCTTTGGTAAATGAAGTCTCAACAAACTATAAGAATGGGGAAAAATATACGCGACAACCTTATTTCATCTTCAAGACCACCCCGTGGAGCCCCATCTCTAAACGAAGAAACTGAGGTCTAGAGATGTTGAGTGACGTACACAGTGTGTAAATAACGGAGCTAGGATTCCGCCTCTGGCCTGTCTGAGGGGGTCCTTCAGGGAATCCCCGAGGAAAACCAAGGGCTGTTCTGGTTTTGTGTTTGCTTCTTCGGCCCTGTCATTGGTCTGGGAAATGCTCAAAGACCAGGAAATTCGTGTTTAAGACCAAGAGAATATTCTAGAAGTGTTTCTTTAGAGGGTGAGCCATGCCTCCAGTGACCAGAGCCCCAGGACTGACTCACAAAGCCCCCGGAATCAGCGCTGAACTGTGTGCAGGACGGACTGGCCTCACTCTGCCCGGGACTGACTGGCGGGGCCCAGCGGAGGGTGGTGGGACTTCAGCCAGGCGGCCCATTATAGGTCTTTCCAAGGGCAGAGAAGCGATTTGTCAGGTTACTACGGTTGGGTGTATACTCCTTGCTAGTACCTTAGGAAATGTGGGTGTGTTTTCTTTGTTCAGTGTGAACATTGTTTTGTTTTTATTTTATAAGATTTTGGTAAGATACACATAATGGAGAAGTTGCCACTACCATTAGGTAAACGTTATCTCGAAAGTCTTAAGCCATTAGGCTTAACCAAATCTATACCCATCACCACCATCCATGTGCAGACCTCTTCTCGTTCCAAACTGAGACTGTGTCGCCATTAAACCCTCCCTCCAGGCCCTGGCCTCCACCATTCTGCTTTCTGTCTCTGTGCCCCTCATATGGGTGCAATCATACAATATTTGTCCTTTTGTGGTGGGTGGCTCTTCCTTGGCATAATGTCCTCATGGTGCCTCTATGCTGTAGCCTGAGTCAGGATTTCCTTCCTTTTTAAGGCTGAATAATATTCCATTGTATGTGTAAACATTTTGTTTATCTGCTCATCTCTTGATGAACACAGTTACTTCTGCCTTTTGGTTACTGTAAGTAATGCTGCTGTGAACATAGGTGTATAGTTATGTGCACCATCAGCACGGAGCCTGATGTGGGGCTTAAGTTCACGAACTGTGAGATCATGACCTGAGCCAAAAGCAAGAGCTGGATGCTTAGCTGACTGAGCCACCCAGGCACCCCTGTATTTAAAAGTCTCTAATGGTTTGCCTCCCTCTCTGTTTTTCTCTTATTTTTCCTTCCCTTCCCCTTCGTTCATCTACTGTGTTTCTTAAATTCCACATATGAGTGAAATCATCTGATATTTGACTCATCTCACTTAGCGTACTACACTGTAGTTCCATCCACATTAATACAAATGGCAAGATTTCATTCTTTCCGATCGCCCAGTGGTATTCCTCAGGACAGTATGGTACTGGCACAAAGACAGACTCATAGATCAAAGGAACAAAATAGAGAACCTAGAAATGGACCCACAGTCCATTTTTTTGTTTCTTTCGCATTTATTTTTTTTTTAATTTACATCCAAGTTAGTTAGCATATAATAATGATTTCGGGAGTAGAATCCAGTGATATATCCCCTACATATAACACCCAGTGCTCATGCCAACTAGTGTCTTCCTGAATGCCCCTTGCCTATTTGGCCCATCCCCTCCCCAACCCCTCCAGCAACCCTCAGTTTGTTCTCTAAAAGTCTCTTAGGTTTTGTTCCCCTCCCTGTTTTTATATTATTTTTGCTTCCCTTCCCTTATGTTCATCTGTTTTGTGTCTTAAATTGCACATGAGTGAAGTCATATGATATTTGTCTTTCTCTGACTAATGTTACTTAGCATAATACACTCTAGTTCCATCCATGTTGTTGCAAATGGCAAGATTTCGTTCTTTTTGATTGCCAAGTAATACTCCATTGTATATACATATACCACATCTTCTTTATCCATTCATCTGTTGATGGACATTTGGGCTCTTTCCATACTTTGGCTATTGTTGATAGTGCTGCTATGAACATTGGGGTGCATGTGTCCCTTTAAACAGTACTCTTGTGTCCTTTAGATAAATACCTAGTAGTGCAATTGCTGGGTCGTAGGGTAGTTCTATTTTTTTACTTTTTGAGGACCCTCCCTACTGTTTTCCATAGTGGCTACATCAGTTTGCATTCCTACCAACAGTACAAGGGGGTTCCTTTTTCCCCACATCCTCACCAACACTTGCTGTTTCTTGTATTTTTTAATTGTCATCATTCTGAGGTGCTATCTCATTGTAGCTTTAATTTGCATTTTCCTGATGATGAGTAAAGTTGAGCATCTTTCCATGTGTCTTTTGGCCATCTGGATGTCTTCTTTGGAGAAATGTCTGTTCATTTCTTCAGCCCGTTTTTAAATTAGATTATTTGCTCTTTGGGTGTTGAGTTATAGAAGTTCTTCATATATTTTGGGTTAAAAATTTTTTTTCTTAAAGTTTTTAAATTTATTTTTGAGAGAGAGAGAGCACAAGCAGGGAAGGAACAGAGAGAGAGAGACAGACAGACAGAATCCAAAGCAGGTCCAGGCTCTAAGCTGTCAGCACAGAGCCCAATGCGGGGCTCAAACCCATGAAGTGTGAGATCATGACCTGACCTGAAATTGGATGCTCAGGTGCCATCCAAGCGCCCCTCTTCATGTATTTTGGATACTAGATCTTTGTCAGCGAAGTCGTTTGTAAATATCTTCTCTCTTTCTGTAGGTTGCCTTGTAGTTTTGGTGATTGTTTCCTTAACTGTGAAGAAGCGTTTATTTGATGTAGTCCCTATAGTTTGTTTTTGCTTTTATTTCCCTTACCTCAGGACACATATCTAGAAAAATGGTGTGAAGGTCAGAGACATTCCTGCCTCAGCTCTTTTCTAGGATTTTAATGATTTCTTATTTCACAACTAGGTCTTTCATCCATTTTGAGTTTATTTTTGTGTATGGTGTAAGAAAGGGTCCCCTTTCATTCTTTTCCATGTTGCTGTCCAGTTTTCCCAATACCATTTGTTGAAGAGACTGTCTTTTTCCCCATTGCATATGCTTTTCTGCTTTATCAAAGATTAATTGACCATATAATTGTGGGTTTATTTCTGGGTTTTCTATTCTATTCCATTGATCTATTTGTCTGTTTTTTATGCCAGCACCATACTGCTTTGATTACTGCAGCTTTGTAATATAACTTGAAGTCCAGAATTGTGATGCCTCCAGTTTTGTTTTTCTTCTTCAAAATTGTTTTGGCTACTCAAGGTCTTCTGTGGTTCCATGTAAATTTTAGGATTGTGTGTTCTGGTTCTGTGAGAAATGCTGCTGGTATTTGGATGTGGGTTGCAAGGCACCTAGAATTGAAGCTGAGATTTTCACCATCTGTCTGCTCTGTTGGACGGCATGGGGGGGGGGAGCAGGGAGGAGGCCTAAACTCAGAACTGGTGGTGAAAGCCCATGTCCAGCCCCACTGGGACTCAGGAGAAGCAGAGCTGTGGGAAGAGAGGATGAGGCAGCTGCTGGAGGAATCTAGATTCCCTGAAGCACTCTGCCCCGGCCAACTCTCTAGATGTCCTGGAGTGGCCGGGATCCTTATCATAAAGGCCCCATTGTGCCCAAAGTGGTTCCTGCAAGCAAAGCTCACTGAACCAGATGCGCATGCCCAACTTAACAGATTTTGGATACAATGATTTTTTTCTGTAATACTATCTGCTATTTTCAGTAGGACCAAAAAAACCCTTCAAACCTCTTTATTAACCCAAGGAAATACATTGTGATTTTACTACCAAGAGTAATTTGCATGAGCTTTTAAAACTTTTCAATTACAATAATTTATGAATATATTCTTTTTATAGAAATTAAACTATTATAGACATGTTAAGGTCATAAAGTATTGTTAAGGATTTTTAATTCTCTTTCTTGGTTAGCAATCTTTTTTTTTTTTAATTTTTTAAATTTATTTTTGAGAGACAGAGAGAGACAGTGTGAGCAGGGGAGAGTGAGAGAGAGAGGGAGACACAGAATCTGAAGCAGGTTCCAGGCTCTGAGCTAGTTGTCAGCACAGAGCCCGATGCGGGGCTTGAACCCACGGACCGTGAGATCGTGACCTGAGCGGAAGCTGGATGCTTAACCGACTGAGCCACCCAGGCGCCCCTGTTAGCAATCTTTAAATTGCAGACACGGGTATCAGCACAGAGGCCCCTTTGAGCTCAGGGCTAGTAGCCCAGAGGGGAGTTCCTTGAAGTCAGAAAGCATGTCCTAATCCTCTTAATGTGCTTCTCACACAGCATATATCTGTCTCACAAAAAGTGCCCAGGTGGTTCAGTCAGTTAAGCGTTTGACTCTCAATTTTGGCTCAGGTCATGGGTTTGAGCCCCCTATCAGGCTCTGTGCTGACAGCACGGAACCTGCTTGGGATTCTGTCTCCCTCTCTCTGTCCCTCCCATTGGCTGTTTCTCTCTCAAACAAAAATAAGCTTGGGGCACCTGGGTGGCTCAGTCGGTTGAGCATCTGACTGGCTCAGGTTATGAGCTCACAGTTCGTGGGTTCGAGCCCCACATCAGGCTCTGTGCAGACAGCTAGCTCAGAGCCTGGAGCCTGCTTCTGATTCTGTGTCTCTTTCTCTCACTGCCCGTTCCCTGTTCACTCTCTGTCTCTCAAAAATAAATAAATGTAAAAAAAAATTTTTTTTAATAAGCTTTAAAAAGTTAAAAAAAAAAAAAAGACGGGTCTTATCCCTTCCAGTTTTCAAATGAACACTGTAAGATCCAGAGAGTTTAAGTAATTAACCCAAGGCCACACAGCCCATTAGTATCAGAGCCAGGAATTAAATACAGCTTTATATGATCTCCAAGCTCATTCTTTCCACGGTGCTTTTCTGCTGAAAAGGTGTCAAACTCCATAAGAATAATGTACTAATAAATGCACAGCAAGAGGTACTCTGGAAGTTGAAGACCCTGTTAACACGTTTATTCTCAGAAAGGCCGTGTTCTTTGAGGCATTTTGCTCAGGAAATAAGACACAAAAGCCAGGGACTTAGGAAGACAAAGTTATTTCTATCCTCCTGGCCCCAACTCCGTCTTTCTCCTACGAGTACCCTCAAACCATCCTTGTCCAAATTCTGCAAGGTGTCTCAGGCCTCTAACAAAGATTGGCACTCTCTAAACTGAAAGAGGCATAAACGATACCAAGAAATACCAATTCTACCAAGAAATAAGAGAATCTGGATGCTGGAAAAATAAAGACATGGATGAAAAGTATAACGGTGTTTGCAAGCAGTCTACCAAAGAGAACAGAAATAAAGCTGACGCACCATTGTCTGCCTGGAGGGTTCAAGGTGTGTTAGCGGCTGATGTGTTTCCCCGACTTCCTAACCCCCTGTAGCTCCGAATGTGACTGTGTCTGGAGACAGGGTCATTCATGAGGCAGCTAGGGTTAAACAAGGACCTAATCCAGTGTGACTGGTGTCACGAAGACACAGAGAGAAGACAACCGGCTACAGGCCCAGGAGAGAGGCCTCAGAACACCCAGCCTACCTGCACCTTGACCTCAGCCTTCTGGCCTCCAGCACTAGGAGGCTGTGTGATGGAGCCGCTCACCTGGGGTACTTGTGAGGGCGGCTGGAGCGCACTAATCCGGGGGGTCGCGGATGAGACTGCCAGGCTCCACGCTCAGTGACCACAGTCAAGAGTAGGAAATCTGTTTTGCATCCTGACCCAAGTTACACATGCACATTTATTTTTTTTAATGTTTAATTTTTAGAAAGAGAGCAGAGTGGGAGCGCATGAGCAGGGGAGGGGCAGAGAGAGAGACATAGAGGATCCCAGCAGTCTCCGTGCTGCAGCACAGAGCCCCATGCAGGACGTGAACTCATGAACAGTGAGATCATGACCTGAGCCGAAGTCAACACTTGATTGACTAAGCCACCCAGGCACCCCCTACAACATGCACATTTAAAACAGAAGCACTGGGGCGCCTGGGTGGCTCAGTCGGTAAAGCTTCCGGCTTCAGCTCAGGTCATGATCTCACGGTTTGTGGGTTCGAGCCCCACGTCAGGCTCTGTGCTAAATGCTAGCTCAGAGTCTGGAGCCTGCTTCAGATTCTGTATCTCCCTCTCTCTCTGATCCTCCCCTGCTCGCGCTGTCTCTCTCTGTCTCTCAAAAATAAATAAAAAAAATAAAAATAAAAAACCCCAAAAAACAGAAGCACTGCTTTCTCTCACCTTATGCAGTGCTCTCTGGTTTTCTCTTCTGTTTTTTCATTCTGTTCTTTGATATTCTTTTATTTAGAAATTGAGAGTGTGACCTCCAGAAGTACTGACAGTGACCCTGGAATGGGTCACCACCGCAGCCTGAGGAGTGCTGCCCCAGGTCAGAGCTGCCGAGGGCCCCAAAGAGCTTCCTGGGTGACGGGCGGTGGCCTGTGTCACGTGGGGGCTGAGACAGGCCCGAGAGAGTCCGTCAGGACACAGCCGTTCCCTTCGTGGAGTTCAGAATGGGTGTGACCTTCCCCTGCAGGCACGCATGGAATCCAGGTGTGTGGCCGCAAGTGGGAAGGGTGTTGTAGCGGACAATGACATTTGGTCTGTCTTGCTTGCTTTTTGCAACTTGATCTTGCTTCGAGGCTGTCCCACCCACCTTGATGTGTGTGTGGTCTTAGAGTATGTGGTGGTAACATCCCAAAGCACAGAGCCAGAAAGGCCCAAGTTTCCGCCTCTGTCCCCAGAACCTGTCCCCAGGGCTTTGATTCCAGAGCAGGGGCCCCAGGGACAGGAGCAAGCTGGGGGCATGGGGGACGTCCATCATCATAACTACTGGAGTAGGCTGTCCCTTTGTTCTGTGCCCTTTTCCGCTGTACACCTGGCCCCCCTGGCCACACGGCATTTCCCTGAGCCCTGGAGAGCCGCTAACAGGCTGTTGTCTGGTTCCCATGGTTGGGAAACCATGTCTGGTCCCCGTGGTTTGCAGCTAAGATGTCTGATGGATACTAGCGCATGTATTAAATTTCTTTTTCTTTTCTTTTTTTTTTGAGAGACAGAGAGAGGCAAGCAGGGGAGGGTCAAAGAGAGAGGGAGACACAGAATCTGAAGCAGCCTCCTGGCTCTGAGCTAGGTGTCAGCACCGAGCCCGATGCGGGGCTCAAACCCACAAACCAGAAGATCATGACCTGAGCCAAAGCCGGACGCTTAACCGACTGAGCCACCCAGGCGCCCCCTAACGCGTGTATTTAAATGGAGTCCTTGAATACTGTAGATCAGTATCTCCCACCCCATGTCACAGCAGCCACTTTCGTCACACCAGACATGGTGTCTCGAAGTTAATCTAGATTAGCAACTGGCCACATTAAGGGGGGAAAAAAACTGCTTTAAGCTTGGCAGGGCCGGGCTCACTGCACCCTCCCTGCTTGTCTCGAAGAAACAGCAAGGTGCGCTGAAGCAATGCTTCCACTGCGCCAGGTGCTGTTTGCCAAGGTGCAAGGCACTTGTTTGCAGTAATAAATGTGTGTGTTCATCTAACGCAGGGCAGGCAAACAAGAGCCCCACGGTCCAATCTGGCAGACTGCCTGCTTTTGTAAACAGAGTTTCACTGGATCATAGCCCGCCGGTCCATTTGCGTGTGGTCTCTGGCTGCCTTCCTGGTGCAATAGCGTGGCTGACTAGTTGCAACAGAGAAAACACAGCCTGCAAAGCAGAAAATATTTACTATCTGGCTCTTGGAAGGAAAGGATCTCTGACTCCCAACCTAGGGCAGAAGTCCCCAAACCAACCAAGAGAAAGGTTAGATTCCTGAGTGTCCAGTTTCTGGTCGCTCACAGTTTCTTTCTGTTCATTTGTGTACACACACACACACACACACACACACACACATTACACACAGGACATATATGTATGTGTGTAGGAGTCAGGTGTGTAGCTCTATAATTCGATCTCTGTACCCACTACACTGTGATCACTATTACAGATCGAGTTACTGTCCATCACCATACAGTTGGCCTCCTTCCCACCCTTTTGCCTACCCCCCACCCCCTTCTCCTCTAGTGCCCACTAGTCTTTTCTCTGTGTCTTTGAGTTTCACTTTTTTTTATATATTCCACATATGAATGAAATATGGTATTTGTCTTTCTCTGTCTGACTTCTTTTACTTAACAGAATACTCTCAAGTCCCACGTATGTTGTCACAAATAGTAAGATTTCATTCCGTTTTTAGGGTTGATTAATATTCCATTATATAAATATGTCACATCTCCTTTATCTGTTCTTCGGTTGATGAACACTTAGGTTGTTTCCGTACCTTGGCTATTGTCAATAATGCTGTAGAGAACATAAAGGTGGTGGGCATCTTTTTGAGTTAATGCTTTTGTGATCTTTGGACAAATGCCCAGAAGTGGAATAAGTGGGTCGTATGGCAGTTTTGTTCTTAAGTTTTTTCAGGAGTCTCCATAGGGTTTTCCACACTGGCTGCTCTACTTTACAGTTGCACCAGCAGTGCACGAGGGTCCTTTCTTCTCGCCTCACCAACGCTTGTGGTTTCTTGTCTTTTTTATTACAGCCATTCTAGGGGCACCTGGGTGGCTCAGTCGGTTGAGCCTCTGACTTTGGCTCAAGTCAGATCTCACGGTTTGTGGGTTCGAGCCCCGCAACGGGCTCTGTGCTGACAGCTAGCTCAGAACCTGGAGCCTGCTTCCGGTTCTGTGTCTCCTTCTCTCTCTGCCCCTCCCCCTCTATGCTCTGTCTCTCTCTGTATCAAAAATTAATAAAACATTTAAAAAAAAGTTTATAACAGCCATTCTAACGGGGTAAGTGATACCTCACTTGTTCTGATGTGCATTTCCCAATAATTACTGATGTTGTACATCTTTTCAAGGGCGTTTTGGCCATCTCTCTTCTTTGGAGAAATGTCTGTTCAGATCCTCTCTGCGCTTTCCAACCAGTGTCCTTTTGTTGTAGAGTTATCTGAATTCCGTATGTAGTTTGGATATAAACTCCTCATCAGATATATGCTTTGCAAATATCTTCTCCCATTTGGCAAGTTGCCTTTCCATGCTGCTGATGGTTTCCTTTGCTAAGCAGAAGATTTTATTTTTCTTTTACTTTAATTTTTTATTGTTTATTTTTGAGAGAGAGAGGGAGACAGAGTGTGAGTGGGGGAGGGGCAGAGAGAGAGGGAGACACAGAATCCAAAGCAGGCTCCAGGCTCCGAGCTGTCAGCACAGAGCTCGGCGCAGGGCGTGAACCCATGAACTGTGAGATCATGACCTGAGCCGAAGTCGGATGCTTAGCTGACTGAGCCCCCCAGGCGCCCCAAGCAGAAGCTTTGTAGTTTGATTTAGTCCCACTTGTTTATTTTTGCTTTTGTTTCCCTTGCCTTTGGAGTCAGACCCACAAAGAACTCACTAAGGCTCGTGTCAAGGAGTTTACCACTTTTGTTTTCTGCTAGGAATTTTATGGTTTCAGGTCTTACATTTAAGTCTTCAATCCATTTTTGAGTTTACTTTTGTGTATGGTGTAAGAAAGTGGCCCAGTTTCATTCTTCTGCATGTAGCTGTCCAGTTTTCCCAACATCATTTGTTGAAGAGACTGTCTTTTCTCCAATGTATGTTCTTGACTCCTTCACATAGATTAATTATCCATATATGTGGGTGGTTTTTTTGGCGGGGGGATTCCAATCTTTTCCTTTCATCTGTGTGTTATATTTGTACCAATACCATACTGTTTTGATTCCTATAATTTTGTAATATAGTTTAAATTAGGGAGCATGATACCTCCAGGTTTGTTCTTCATTCTTAGGTTGCTTTGGCTATTTGGGATCTTTTGTGATTCCATATAAATTTTAGAATTATCTCTTCTAGTCTGTGAAATATGCCATTTGAATTTTGATAAGTAGTGCACTGAATCTGGTAGATTGCTTTGGGTAGTGTGGGCATATTTATAATATTAATTCTTCCAATCCATGAGCACAAACTATCTTTCCATTTATTTGAATGTTCAATTTCTTTCATCGGTGTTTTATAGATCATAGTGTTCAGTTTTCACCTCTTAGGTTAAAAGAGATATTTTATTCTTTTTGATGCAATTATAAATGGGATTTTTTTCTTTTTTTAAAGTTTATTTTTATTTATTTTGAGAAATAGAGAGCAAGCAGGGGAGGGGTGGATAAAGAGGGAGACAGAATCCCAACAGTCTTCACACTGTCAGTACAGAGCCTGATGCGGGGCTTGAACTCACAAACCATGAGATCATGACCTGAACTGAAATCAAGAGTCGGGTGCTTAATTGACTGAGCCACCCAGGGACCAAATGGGATTGTTTTCTTAATTTCTTTTTTGGGTGTTTCATTATTTGTGTATGAAAATACCACAGATTTCTGCATATTGATTTTATATCCTGCAACTTTACTGAATTTATTTATTAGTTCTAATAGTTTTTTGGTGGATTCCTTAGGGTTTTCTATATCTGGGTGTCATGTCATTTGCAAATATTGGCAGTTTACTTCTTTGTTTCCAACTTAACTGCCTTTTATTTCTTTTTCTTGCCTTGTTGCCATGGCTAGGATTTCTGGTGCTGTGATGGATAAAGGTGGCAACAGTGAGCATCCTTGTTTCTGTTCTTAAAGGAAACGTTTTCAGCTTCTTCATCACTGAGTATGATGTCATATATGGCCTTTATCGTGTTGAGGTATGTTCCCTTTATCCCCACTTTGTTGAGAGTTTTTATTACAAATGGATGTTGAATTTTGTCAAATGATTTTTCTGCATCTATTGAGATGACCATATGATTTTTATCTTTCATTTTGTTACTGTTATGTATCGCACTTACTAATTTGCAGACGTTAAGCCATTCTTGTTAAAACCTGGAATAAACCCCACTTGATTGTGGCATATGAGCATTCTAAGGTATTGTTGAATTTGATTCACCAAAACTTTGTTGAGGATTTTCACCTCTGTGTTCATGAAGGGTGCTGGCCTGAAATTTCCTTTTTTTTTTTTTTTTTTCTATGGTGTCTTCATCTTTGTCTGGTTTTGGTGTCAGGGGAATGCTATAAAATGTATTTGGAAGATTTCCCCCCTCTTCAAAAAAAAAAAATGTTTTTTAAGAGAGAGAGAAAGAGCACAAGTAGGGGAAATGGCCAGAGGGAGAGAGAATCTTCAGCAGGCTTCATGCTCAGCATGGAGCCCAACATGAGGCTCGATCCCATGACCCTGGGATCATGACCTGAGCTGAAATCAAGATTCAGACTCTCAATTGACTGAGCAACCCAGGCACCCTCCTCTTCAACTTTCTGGCAGACTTTGAGAAGGATAGGTATTACATCTTCCTCTCTGAATGTTTAGTAGAATTTGCCAGTGAAGCCATCTGGTCTTGGACTTTTGTTTCTTGAGAGATTTTTGTTTACTGCTTCAAACTCCTTACTAGTAATAGCTCTGCTATTCAGCTTTTCAATTTCTTCATGATTCAATATAGAAAGACTGTATGTTTTCTAGGAACCTATCCATTCCTTCCAGGTTTTCCATCTTGTTGGTGTGTAATTGTTTGGGGTGGTCTTTTATGATCCTTTGTATTTCTATGGTACTGGTTATACTTTTTCATTTCTGATTTTGTTTAAGCTTTCTCTCTTTTTTTTTCTTAATTAGTCTAGCTAGACTTTATCTTTTCAAAGAATCAGCTCTTAGTTTCATTGATATTTTCAACTGCCACTTTAATCTGTATTTCCTTTATTTCTGCTCTAATATTTATTGTTTCCTTCCTTCTACTAATTTTGGGCCTTTTCTTTTTATAATTCCTTTAAATGCAAAGTGATGCCATTTATTTGAGATATTTTTTGTTTTGCGATAGGCCTATATTGCTATGACCTTCCCTCTTAGAATCACTTTTGCTGCCTCTTACAAACTGTGGTATGTTGTATTTCTGTTTTCATTTGTCTCTAGGTATTTTCTAATTTTTCCTTTGATTTCTTTGATGACCCATTGGTTGTTCAGTAGCATGTTGTTTAATCTCCACATTTTTGTGTGTTTTCCTGTTTCTTTCTGTAATTAACTTTTAGTTTCACACCATTGTGGGTTGGAAAAGAAACTTGATATGATGTAAATTTTCTTGAACTTGTTAGGACT
This sequence comes from Mungos mungo, assembly GCA_004023785.1. NCBI lineage: Eukaryota > Metazoa > Chordata > Mammalia > Carnivora > Herpestidae > Mungos > Mungos mungo. The sequence continues at coordinate 226,421 of PISW01002515.1, forward strand.
TGTTTTGTGCCCTAACATGTGCTCTATATTAGAGACTGTTCCATGCTCCCTGCTGCTTTGGGGCGGGATGTTTTGGTCTAACGTGTCACTTACGGCTGTTGTTTCCTTATTGGTCTTTTTCTCTGGATGATGTGTCCAGTACTCACCTACCCTGCGTGAAGGTGCCTGGGTATTACTCTGAGTTAGGTACCAGGGAGGAAGAGCAGAGGGGGTATGCTGCTCTGGAAATAGTGGACATGGACCACGCCAGCTTGAATGACCCAGGTCCCAACCTGCCACTGGGACCAGCCTTCCCTGAGAGACTGTTGGAGTCCGGCCACTTTCCTGGGGTCCTTCCAGTGAACTTCACAAACTGTCAAGAGGCGCCACGTTCCTGTCTGCACCATGCCTAGTTAATGGTGCCCTTGTTATGGATTTCAAACATCACCCCTGCACAAACCCTTGTCCCCACCCTCCTTTTCCCCTACCTTCCAGGACACATATCAGCACCCCTCGATGGGTTTAGGACTTGATATCACATTATGTTTCTATTAAAATCCCTGAGGCTGAGAATTACATGAGGGCCAGGCATGCAATAAAAGAGAAGGGAGAGTAAGCTTAATCTCTCAAGACTTTCAAGCCATGTGTGGCTCTTTGAAATCTTTTCCACAGGCTTTATAGAGAAGGGATGTGTAGGACTAAGAAGAGACTAGCATGTAGTAGGTCAGTCACAGAAAGCCACTAAAGAGAAGAAAAATCCTCAGTATCATTATTATCAAATACATGAAATTCTAATAATCTTTTCGATATTTCTCTTTTATTAGGTCATGAAAAATTAAAAGGATTTAGATCATCTATCGATTGCTGGCCGAGTGTACAGAACTAGGCACAGTGAGAGCCTCTCTGAAATGGGATGACTCTTTAGAGTTGCCTTGAGGGGCGCCTGGGGGGCTCAGTCGGTTAAGCGTCTGGCTTCAGCTCAGGTCATGATCTCGCAGTTTGTGGGTTCGAGCCCTGCATCGGGCTCTGTGCTGACAGCTCAGAGCCTGGAGCCTGCTTCAGATTCTGTGTCTCCCTCTCTCTCTGACCCTCCCTGCTCACGCTGTCTCTGTCTCTCAAAAATAAATAAAAAACATTTAAAAAAATTTTTAGAGTTGCCTTGAGTTGGGCTAAGAAGTCTCAGCCTTCATATCCCCCTCAGTGTACCAGGCAATGGACGTAAGGAAGGGACGTGACCTTGGCCGAGGCAGATCTGCAGCTCTGAGAGGGCTGACAGCTGAAGGACATCTGCAGGCAGCACATCCCACATCTGGATATATATTTTTTATTCCTGACAGGGATCTGAGCTATGCAGCAGGGACCCGGGTAGTATGTCTACTGTTTACCCCCTGCTCTCACCCTAGATGACCGTCATAACTGTGGCTGCCTTAGCGATGAGGAGACAGGCTCAGCGAGGCTGACTTGCCAGGAAGTGGCAGAGCCAGAATCCCAAAGCCCTACCCCTTCCTCCAAACACCCCCTCCTCCAAAGCATTCGAGAGGACCATCTGCCTTCAGGAAGGGGGGACACTAGACTTACTGCTCCAGTGTTTCATTTGCAAGGCACTCCCCCTTCGAGTCAACTCGAAACCTTCCCTGCTTTATCAGCATCATCCCGCATACGCAGTAAGCATAGAAAACAGTTTTTTAACTTACCATCACCTCCTTAACGCCAGCTCAATTTTTTCACATCTCTAATCCTCTAGCTTAAATTTAACTGTCTTCAAAATGAGCTCATCACTGAGTCATTGTGAAGTCATAGTTAACATTCAGTTGTCCTTAGAAGTATGCGCTCAGAGGGGCGCCTGAGTGGCTCAGTCGGTTGAGCATCTGACTTTGGCTCAGGTCATGATCTCAATGGTTCATGAGTTCAAGCCCTGCACTGGGCTCTGCATTGACAGCACAGAGCCTGCTTGGGACTCTCTCTCTCCACCTCTCTTTCTCTGCCTCTCCCCCACTCATGTTCTTTCTCTCTCTCTCAAAATAAATAAGCTGTAAAAAATGCATAAGAGAAAAACAAATTGTGCTGTCTGGCTTTTCTTTCTTTCTTTTTTAACATTTATTTATTTTTGAGAGACGAAGCATGAACAGGGGAGGGGCAGAGAGAGAGGGAGACGCAGAATCTGAAGCAGGCTCCAGGCTCTGAGCTAGCTGTCAGCACAGAGCCCAATTCAGGGCTCAAACCCACAAACTGTGAGATCATGACCTGAGCCTAAGTTGGATACCCAACCGACTGAGCCACTCAGGCGCCCATGGTTTTTCTACTGAAGCTTATTTTTTCAGATTTACTTCAAATGTGAAATGAGTTTGAAAAGTGTTTTGTGGAACCGTGCTCCATACACGCTGTCTACACGGGCATTGGTTATGTACATTTTATGTCCAATTACTCCACAACCCAGTTTCTTTAAACCGTGTCAGCAATAGTCTTACCTTCTCCAGTCTCCTGCTGGAACTGAGTGCACACTGCATGTCTTCACAAAGAAACTGACAAAACCCGTGAAACTAGGTTTAGGAAGATTTGTGTTTAAATTTGTGTGTTTCAGCTGCCCTACTCGAAAAAAAAAAATAGCAGATGAAGTTACCTCTGTCTTCCTTCTTTAGGAATAGAGAAAAGGACTTAGAAAGATCCAGCCTAGTTTTTGGGTTTTTTTTTTTAAGTTTATTTATTCTGAGGGAGAGAGACCGTGCTGAAGGGGCAGAGATGGAGGGAGAGAGAATCACAAGCAAGCTTTATACCATCAGCAAGGAGCCCGATGTGGGGTTTGAACTCATGACCTGGACCAACATCAAGAGTCCAGTGCTCAACAGACTTGAGTCCCCCAGTTAACCCCAACCTAGTTTTTTTTTTTTAAGGCGGCTTGTTGGGTTGGAGAAGTCATGGAAGGAAGCTGGTGTCCGAGCACAGGCGTCCGCCCTTATTTTTACTCCACGATGCCCTTCATTAAACGTGTCTCTGTTAGACGCCGTTCTCAAGTCACTAAGTCTCTCATGACATGAAATTTGGTGGCTGTTGGGCTTTCCAGAAGAGGTATGCAAAAACCAGCATGCCCTGAGTTTCAAAGCATTTCTTTCTGCTTGGTCAAAGAGCTAAATGAATGAAAGAAACTGACTTAACACATTTAAATTAGGCATCAATCACCTTTATTAGTTGCAATCCTAAATTCGTTCCCCTTAAAACAGCAGTATGTCCCTGTTACTGTTCATTCATCCATCAAAGCAACACCACTGTGTGCAGAATCAGTCACGTGCCCCGAAGTACCTGATGCGATTTTGTTAACAAGTAATGGAAAAGATTACAATAGCTCATAGTAAAACATTTTCCTTAGGCACCTTGATTAATTTTGCTTTTCTCACAAAGAGCTCCAGCAAAGGGCTATTTCAAAGGTTGGTTCTCTCTCCTTTCACCAGCTGTACGTGGAATTTATACAGATCCTGGAAATAAAGCCAAACACAATGAGTTGAAGGAACCCTGAGAATCTTGTCTGTTCAGCACAAGACAAAGTAGATTTCTAGCATTTACAAATGGCTACATAGCAAAAACCTTGAGAGCAATCTTATCAGATAGTAAATAAACCATATTCTAGGACTCCAAATAATTTACTTGCCAACTTCTAAAATAGCATTGAAGGGGGCACCTGGGTGGCTCAGTCGGTTGAGCGTCCAACTTCGGCTCAGATCATGATCTGGTGGTTCATGAGTTCGAGCCCCAGGATGGGCTCTGTGCTGACAGCTCAGAGCCTGGAGCCTACTTCAGATCTGTGTCCCCCAATCTCTCTACCCTTTCCCTGCTTGTTAATAAATTAACATTTATTAAAAATTTTTTAAAAGGAGCATGGAGTCAGAGGTTCCTGGATGGCTCAGTTGGTTGTGCATCTGACTTTGGCTTAGGTCATGATCTCATGGGTTCAAGCCCCACATCAGACTCATTGCTGTCAGCCTGGAGCCTGCTAGGTATCCTCTGTTCCTTTCTCTCTGCCCCTTCCTGCTTGCTTGCTCTGTCTCTCAAAAGTAACTATATAAATGGGGCTCAGTCGGTTAAGCCTCCCACTCTTGATTTCGGCTCTGGTCATGACCTCACGGTTTCGTGAGTCCCAGCCCCACATGGGCTCTGCTGACAGTGCAGAGCCTGCTTCAGATTCTCTCTCCCTCTCTGCCCCCACCTCGCTTGCAGCCTCTCTCTCAAAGTAAATAAGTAATCTTTTTTTTAAAAAATCAGTAAAGGGGAGCCTGGATGGCTCAGTCGGTTGAGCGTCGGCTTCGGCTCAGGTCATAATCTCACGGTTTGTGGGTTCGAGTCCCGCATCTGGCTCTGTGCTGACAGCTCAGAGCCTGGAGCCTGCTTCAGATTCTGTGTCTCCCTCTCTCTCTGACCCTCCCCTGCTCATGATCTGTCTCTCTCTGTCTCTCAAAAATAAGTAAAACCATTAAAAAAATTTTTTTTAATCATTAAAAATTACTTTAAAAATTTTTTAAATAAATAAACATTTTTTAACTGTTACTTTCTATCATTTAAAAAATAAAATAAAGCTCTGAGTGTTGCACAGAAGCCCCACTGGACAAAATATGATGCCTTTGTAAAGCTTTTTAAGTACTGGACAAAGGGGAGAAGGACAAGACCTTCTATAATCTCCAAACGTGAAGTTAGTGCCTTTTCGAGGGCCAAGGGAGAAGTAAGGTTCTTAAACTGAGAAGGAGTTTCAGAAGGTGGACCCCAGAGGCATGGTTGGTCCCTTAGCGTTGGTGTCCAGGGCTCTTGGTAGGACTGGAAGGCCCAGAGTTACCATTACACTCAGGCTATTTGGGGTCATGTCACCCCCATAGGAGATGCATGCATTTACAATTAATGCACATGTAAAAATAGGATCAGCCTCTTGGTTCAGAGGCTAAAATATACTTTGTCTAGAAAGCAAACTTTTTTTTTAATGTTTACTTATTTTTGAGAGCAAGGGAGAAACAGAGCACAAGCTGGGGAGGGGCTGAGAGAGAGAGAGAGACACAGAATCAGAAGCAGGCTCCAGGCTCTGAGCTGTCAGCAGAGTCCAACTCGGGACTCGAACCCACAAACTATGAGATCATGACCTGAGCCGAAGTCAGATGCTTAACCGACTGAGCCACCCAGGTGCCCTCAAACATGTTTATTTATTTGCCTTCACTATAATTTGTCCAGTGATCATCATCGACATTGAACGTCCACTAGTTAAAAATGAGTAATTTACAAGTGACGGGTACTCATTTGGAGACCATATGAAATATGGTCTCATACCCCCGTCTTGGTAAGCATTAGTGATTTCTGATGTCTGTTCCACCCACGCGGTGCCTCTCATGACACTCCAGATGCTAACTGACCCAAACAGAAACCTGCTGGAGAATTGCTTTCTGGAGTTTTATTGGATTTACATTACGTGTAGATACTCCCTCCAAACCTTTCACTTTTTCTTATGTGCATTCAGAAGGTAGCCTTTGTCCGTCACTTCCTCTCCTCCGCATCTGTTTTATGTCGCCTTTCCTACTGTCAGACCTGGAACAGGACAGCCTGCCTACCAAAGACATAAAGAAGCAGGCGGTGCTCGGCTTCCACCCCCCCCCTCCCCCCCCGCTGGGGAAGCAAGAACAAACTGAAATTCTGTGGTCACTGTTAGCGGATCTCAGCAAGGTACTCTAAACTAGGCGCTCTCTATTTTCAAAGGAAATCAGGTATGCGAATTATGAAGCATCTGAAGAAGAGAGGGGGAACGAAAAGGTCTTTACCTGTTGTCAGCTCATACAAACGTACCTTCAGGCTGATATCTTCTGGAATTCCTAATCTTTTATGCATTATGCGTGCGAGATCCTTCTCAAACTTTTCCTGATTGGTGCCTTTCACATCAATGTAGTGGCAGTCGGCACTGGCGAAATGGCAGGAAATTACCTGTGCCAAGCGAGATGATTAATATTGGGGAAGAAAAAACATTCCACGAACACCGGCAACCAAAGAAGGAGACTTCTGAAGGAAAGTCTGATTTCTAGATTGAAAGATGTTCCATGGTATCCTGTATGAATCTCTTTAATGTTCAGTATCTTTTCCCCCAAGTACAGTTAACGGCTGATTGCGAAATTACAAGAGGTTTTTATGTTTTATCTTTATTTATTAATTTTTAAAAAATTTTTAAAAGCTTTCTTATTTTGAGAGAGAGAGAAAAAATTAGCTGGGGAGGGGCAGGGAGAGGGGAAACAGATCTTAAGGGGACTCAATGCTGACAGCAGAGAGCCCGAAGCGGGGCTCGACCTCACAAACCATGAGATGGTGCCCTGAGCTGAAGTCGGCTTAACCAACCAACCAGATGCTCCTACAAGACGTTTTTAGCTACCTGTGATACTTGTTCTCTAAATGGGCAGGGAACACAATGACATGGGAAGGGGACTTCAACGTACTAGCATGTGATTTTTCTAAAGAGTGGATGTCCGCGAGTCCTAAAAAGAAATGTGTTCCATTTCCTCTCTAATTAATTGCCTGATTGGCCCAGTCATCCTTTAGTAGCACTTTCTACAATAGCCAAATCATGGAAAGAGCCTAAATGTCCATCACCTGATGAGTGGATCAAGAAGACGTATATATACACAATGGAGTACTACATGGCAATGAGGAAGAATGAAATATGGCCATTTGTAGCAAAGTGGATGGACCTTGAGGGTGTCATGCTAAGCGAAATAAGTCAGGCAGAGAAGGACAGATACCATATGTTTGCACTCATAGGTCTAACAGGAGAGACCTGGCAGGGGACCATGGGGAGAGGAAGGGGGAAAGAGAGTGGGGGAGAGTGAGGGACACAGATCAAGGGAGACTACTGAATACTGAAAACGAATCATGGACTGAAGGGGGAGGGAGGGAAAGGGGTGATGGTCATGGTGGGGGGCACGTGTGGGGAGAAGCACTGGGTGTTATACAGAATCCAATTTGACAATAAACTATTATAAAAAAAAAAAAGAATGTGTTCCAAAGTTACTTGGTCACAGAAGTTACTCAGCTGAGTCTGTGATGGGTTGTTATTTCAGTGGCTACAGGTCATGAAAGAAGAAAATACAAAAATATCTTGCAAAGGGAAATAATACACACACACACCTTTCAAATCAAAAGGACATGTGAAATCCAATAGCATTCACATACGATACGCATCTTGTTTCCTTCTGAAGGTAAGATGAAGGATACTTGGTCCTCCCCGTTCTTGAAAAAGGTATAAAAAGAGCTAAACTTGAAACTCACAGGGCATCTGGGCGGCTCAGTCGGTTAAGCGTACAACTCTTGGTCTCGGCTCAGGTCATGATCTCAGGGTTCATGGGATCAAGCCCCATGCCAGGCTCTGCGCTGACAGCAAGGAGCCTGCTTCAGATTCGGTGTCTCCTTCTCTCTCTGCCCCTCCCCTGCCTGCATTCTGTGTGTGTCTCTCTCTCAAAAACAAACATTAAAAAATTGTTTAATAAAAAAATAAATAAAATTAAAAAGATTTCATTTTTTAAGTAATTTCTATGCTCGACACCCAACGTGAGGCTCAAACTCACAGCTCCGAAAACAACAGTTACATGCTCTGTCAACTGAGCCAGCCAGGTGCCCCTGATCTGGTCTTTATTTAAAATGTTGGCAGGGCACCTGGGTGGTTCAGTCAGTTGAATGTCCAACTTCAGCTCAGATCATGATCTCACAGTCGGTGGGTTCAAGCCCTGCATTGGGCTCTGTGCTGACAGCTCAGAGCCTGGAGCCTGCTTCCGATTCTGGGTCTCCTTCTCTCTCTGCCCCTCCCCACTCACACTCTGCTTCTCTCTATCTTTCTCTCTCTCTCTCAGAAAGTAAATAAACATAAAAAAAATAAAGTAAAATAAAAATTTGGCATTGTCTTCACCATGGATATTTTTGCATTAATTTTGATTTTTTAAATACTATATTAAATATCATTTAACTTGACTCTTGAAGGTTTTGTTTTTTTTTTTTTTTAGCACCTTCCCCTCATACTTAAATTTCACTCCAGAGGAGAGTGCCTTCTTGCCTCACATCCTCATCTTGGCCCTGGTAGAAATATGAATGAATAGAAGGTGACCAATGACCTCAGGGAGATAATAGGGGTTGGTGTGACAAACTGGAAGACCTCACTCAGCCCCAAAGAAGCCCCCAATATTTAGTATTAAGCCCATGTTATCATGGGGGAAATGTGGATACACAGTACTGTCAGATTTGCTGACTTTTCAAGAAGCAAGAAATCTGAGAATATGAGAAATGTTGGTCAAATTTTAATGTAAGCAATGAAATCATTAGGTTTAAAATATTCTGAGGTGGGGCGCCTAGGTGGCTCAGTTGGTTAAGCCTCCGACTTCAGCTCAGGTCAAATCTCACGTCCGTGGGTTCGAACCCCGCGTTGGGCTCTGTGCTGACAGCTAGCTCAGAGCCTGGAGCCTGCTTCGAATTCTGTGTCTCCCTCTCTCTCTAACCCTCCCCTGTCGTGCTGTCTTGGTCTCTCAAAATTAAATTTAAAAAAAAAGTAAATAAAAAATAAAATATTCTGAGGCTACGGGATGAAAAATCTGGCTACCTGCTAAATCTGGCTTCTGGGACACCAATTCAGAAATTTTGTTTAGAATCAATATTTTTCCCAATAACAATGCTATTATAACCTTTACTTTCATATGGTTCCTATGAACTATGTACAGTCCAAATTTTATTATTTTAGTATGTAAGCCATTATTTTTGCCTCCAAAAGCATAGGCTGTGGGCTACTAAGTAAGCTCTTTGCGATTCTATGAATGTTTGCAATTCAGTTATCAGGGGGACTGGAGTCCTAAAGTCACTTGGCTTCTTACTGATATGAGCAAAAAGGCATGAGGTAGCAAATAGATTTCATGGTAAATAAACCAGACTAAAGGCCAGTTTAGTTAAAGGTCACAAATCTCAAAAATTTTAACGTATCTTGACATTTTTGTTTCTAACCTATTCATCTTTGGAAAGTACAGGGATGTTATTGCATACCTTCCGGTATCCTTTAGTTTTGTTCAAACCAGATCCATGTATGAGCAAAGGATGAAAGAAAACAGTGTCTCCCTTCTCCATCTCAAGGTGAATTCGGGGGCTGTTTTCATCATAGTCCTGGATCCCATAGTACATTATGTTAACTCCCCCCTAGAATGCAGAAGAAAACCCAAGTCAGTATTTGTAGAACCCAATAATTAAAAACTCTATCAATGACTCCTCAGGAAAAACAAAGGTTTCCTAACTTCTTCCAAAAGAAAGAGGTAAACAGATTATTAAAAGAAATGGTAAATATACAAGAGCTTCTCAGATGTCTGGTTTTAAAAGTCACATTTTGACATTTTTAAAAATGTTTTTATTTATCTTTGAGAGAGAGAGAGAGCGTGAGCAGGAGAGGGTCAGAGAGAGAGGGAGACACAGAATCTGAAGCAGGCTCCAGGCTCTGAGCTAGCTGTCCGCACAGAGCCCAACTTCGGGGCTTGAATCCACGAACCGCAAGATCATGACCTGAGCTGAAGCCGGATGCTCAACCGACTGAGCCACCCAGGTGCCCCTAAAAGTCACATTTTGGTATTAAAATCATAGATTTGGGGGGCCAAGTAAAGAATCTGAAATTTCCACTTACCCTTCATTACTAAATTATAAATGAAGATCTAGATCAACTTCCCATTTTATGGCGTTAACACAGGAGATCACTGTTCCAGCCTGAATCTGTAATCACTTTCCCAACATGGAAAGTTCCTAACTTGGAACTTTGCGTAAATCATTCTTCTACAACTCAGGAGTACCTCTGAGAAACTAAGTGTTCTCCCAAACCAGGGGAGAGAAAATGTTCAATTTGTCCCAACTCACAAAGCACTCAGGTCACATCCAGAGGAAAGAAAGAAAGAATTGTATGTTAAAACACTGGGTTTTTAAAAATAACTATTTCCAAAGTTGGTTATTGCCTTGATTAATGGTTATGGGGGAGGACAGCATCCCATCCCCCTTCCTGAGGCTATTCCACCTTCTTTGGGGGAAGGACAGCTCTCCTGCTGGGCTGTGTTGGGACCTCTCTCCTGGCCAGGGTGGATGTGTGAGCTAAGCTAAGTCACTTTGAATCTGAGCAGAGAATTGAAGGGACCAGAGACAGTCAGGATTCAACTGCCTACACCAAGTGCCCCACCCTCACTGTTCCCTGAGACTCTTAGTGAGTCTCAAGAAAGACTCTCACTTTCACCAGAGCCAACCAGCCTTTCCAGGGACTCACCGGTGCCTGCGACCCTCCCAAACAGCTCCTCTGGCCTAGGCCAGCCGCAGCCCACTTCTGTTGTCTGCACCAAACTTTCCCTAAACCTCAACTCAATTGATAAATCTCACAATTTCAGATTTGTTTGTTTGTTTTTATTTTTTTGAGAGACAGAGAGAGACAGCATGAGCAGGGGAGGGTCAGAGACAGAAGGAGATACAGAATCTGAAGCAGGCTCCAGGCTCTGAGCTAGCTGTCAGCACAGAGACCGACGCGGGGCTCGAACCCATGAACCGTGAGATCATGACCTGAGCCAAAGCCGGCCGCTTAACCGACTAAGCCACCCAGGCGCCCCACAATTTCAGATTTTATATCGGGATCCAGACTCAAATGTTTTCTTTCTTTTTTTTTTTTTTTTAATCTTTTTAATGCTTTTTACTTATTTTTGAAAGAGAGAGAGAGAGAGAGAGAGAGAGGATGCGCAGGGGAGGGGCAGAGAGAGAGGGAGACACAGAATCTGAAGCAGGCTCCAGCTCGGAGCTGTCACACAGAAACTGATGCGGGGCTTGAACTCACAAATCACAAGATCGTGACCTGAGCCGAAGTTGGACGCTTAACCGACTGAGCCACCCAGGCGCCCCCAGACTCAAATGTTCTCACTTGGCACTAAGACTCAGTGCAAGAATTCTAATTGAGACAGAAATCCTCACAGCCGTATTCTTTTTTTTTTTTAATGTTTTATTTATTTTTGATACAGAGAGAGACAGAGCATAGAGGGGGAGGGGCTGAGAGAGAAGGAGACACAGAACTGGAAGCAGGCTCCAGGCTCTGAGCTAGCTGTCAGCACAGAGCCTGACGCGGGGCTCGAACTCAAGAACGTGAGATCTGACCTGAACTGAAGTTGGAGGCTCAACCGACTGAGCCCCCCAGGCGCCCCATCACAGGCATATTCTTGACTTCCTACAGAACCACATTCATTCTTCCTGCCTTCTCTCTCTTCTCATTCTGACCATCACTATGAGAGTTCAAGGCCTTAGTGTCTGATACCTACAACACTAGTAGTCTTTTCTCTGGTTCCTCTGCCTTTGGACTCCTCACCTCCAGTATATCTTGCTCTAGACCTCAAAATTAGGATTTTTTTTAAAGCAGGCTTCATGTCCAGCATGGAGCCCAACATGGAGCTTTAACTCATGACCTTAAGATCAAGACCCTAGCTGAGATCGAGAGTCAGATGTTTAAGCCATCCAGGGGGGGCGCCTGGGTGGCTCAGTCGGCTAAGCCTCCAACTTCGGCTCAGGTCAGATCTCACGTTCGTGGGTTCCAGCCCTGCATCAGGCTCTGTGCTGACAGCCAGCTGAGCCTGGAGCCTGCTTCAGATTCTGTGTCTCCTTCTCTCTCTGCCCCTCCCCCTCTCATGCTCTGTCTCTCTCTGTATCAAAAATAAATAAAACATCAAAAAAAATTTTTTAAGCCATCCAGGGGCCTGATGATTATGATTCTTGAATTTGATTTCACCATTTGACTTGATTTCACCATTCATGGGTTCAAAAACATTTAACAGTCCTCAACCAACAATAGCTGAGTCAATTAAACCATGGAACGGCCATGCAATGGAATACTAGTCAGCCTTCCCCAGAGCCTTCACTGGTCTCTCTAGTGGGAAAGAGATAATCCCTCCTTCTTCTTTATCCTAAGAGCCATCAATCAGTGTGTGAGACGTACGTGGCACTAGACACAAGCATCTGGTGTTGCAAAGTGTTTTGTATGTGTCACCTCTGCAATTAGGCTTCATAATCTCAGATCCTATACAGCACCTACCAGAGTTCTCCACGCTGGTCAGATTTCCAACCCTCGTTGAAAGAAAAATGATTATTCCTCTGACACCCTCGAGTTTTCCCTGATCCTAATGCCGAATCTTAAGACAACGTTTTGCTAAGAAAGGACATGCCATCTCATTGTTAAAGCTCTTTATGTATACCGGCGTGAAATCAAAACAATAAATTTTCCAATCAGATGTATTCTCTAGGCAGACATACCTCCCACTGAGGATAATCGTGTGGCCTCAGGTTGCCTTTGTGTGTGCCTGGGAGCACAGACAGGCAGCCATTGTCCCGGGTCACCTTCTCCATGGCCGTCCATGCAGCAACAATCTTATTACCAGGTCTGAAGGGGAAATAGTGTAGATCTTGGTGCAAAGGGTGACGGGTTGTCTTTTTGCCTGAAACAGAACCTGCTGTTAAAAGATAACTTGCATCTCAGAATTCTTTGCCTGAACAATGACCTATCCCTGCGAAAACCAAACAAGTGAAACAACATGGTAGGAAATCAGCCTCGAGAAATAAGCCCCAAAGTGAAAGATCAAATCAACAGGGCGACTCCAGATCCTGTACTTTTTTCTGGGCTTCTGGTAGCTGAGTCCGTACTTACGCCATTTTCTAGCAATCCCTACATATGCCATCATCTCTACTGTGCTTTGTTCCTTTCTAACTTTGGTTTGGCCACAGAGCCTAACCAAAAAAAAAAAAAGAAAAAGTTTGATTAACTGAACACAGTGACCAAATCTGAAGTTTCCTATTAGCCTTCGAAGTGGCTAATGTAAAAAAAAATATCAATCAACTAACTAAAAGGCCTCCGAGAAGTTCCTCACTGAACTAGAGCAGTTGGTGTATAGTCACCGTGTGGAACCAGAGCGCACGAAACCACATTAACATTTTTTCCTGTTTTGCAATTTGAACCTGGTTTCTCCCCCCCACCCCCCCACCCCTGACCTCTCTAAGCAAGACATTCAGGGTGGGAGAGCTTTGGTGATGTTAAGCTCACATAAACCTCTCCTGGCCTCTTTGTCTTCAGAAAAAGTAGAAAAGGATAATGAATCTTGAAGGGCCAGCTGACTACTGCTGGTGGAGCAGAATTTCTCAGCACGGCCAAAGAACATCTGCACTGGACTCTGGGGATGGTGTCAAAAATGCAGATTCCTGGCTTCTAGCTTCCAAATCAGGTTCTCTGGGAGTGAGACCTCAGAAGCTACATGTTAGGGACGCATGGGTGGCTCAGGCAGTTGAATGTCCAACTTTGGCTCAGGTCATGAATTCACAGTTTGTGGTTTCGAGCCCCGCATCGGGCTCTGTGCTGACAGCTCAGAGCCTGGAGCCTGCTTCAGATTGTGTCTCCCTCTCTCTCTGCCCTCCCCTGCTCATGATCTGTCTCTCTCTATCTCTCAAAAATAAATAAATGTTAAAAAATTAAAAAAAAAAAAAGCTACATTTTAGGGACGCCTGGGTGGCTCAGGCGGTTGAGCATCTGACTCTTGATCTTGGCTCAGATCCTGATCGCAGGGTCATAATAAGATCCCAGGGTCAAGCAGGCACAGAATCTGCTTGAGATTCTCTCTCTCTCCCACTCTGCCCCACTCCCTCACTTGCTCTCTCTCTTTCTAAAATTAAAAAAAAATTGTTTTTGTTTATTCATTTTTGAGAGAGAGAGAGGGAGGGGGAGGGGCAGAGAGAGAAGGAGACAGAAGATCCAAAGCAGGCGATGTGCTGACAGCAGAGAGCCTGCTACGGGGCTCAAACTCACGAACCATGAGATCACGACCTAGGCCAAGATCAGACGCATAACCGACACCCCACGATGTAAGCTATCTTAAGGCTTAAAGAAAAGTACATATATATTCATTTATCAAGGGTTAGCAGTTATATGCACAGTTACAGGTAGGATGCTTGAAACTTTTTTCTTTCTTCTCAACAGGTAAGAGCCTTTTACCAGAATCTGGAGGTTTGTTTATCAGCATTGTATGCACGGCCATAATATTGGGTCCAGTGAAGCACTCCACATACTTCAAAATCTAAGAGAAAAGGGGGAACAAAGTTTCATGAGAAATCAAACACACAGGTGAGCGGCACAAAGTCCAATGATCCAGAGAAGAACCAAGATGCCAATAGTTCAAAAAAAACATCTGGGATTTCACAACACTGTGCAAACAAAACATGCAAAGGTCAGCAACTGGAAATCTGCAGCCCTCTGGATTAAACGGGCTTTTTTGAGCCAGTCGGAAACTTAACCATGTTTTCTGCAAGAAAGATAGGAGTTTTTGAGCCGTTGGGTGGCTCAGTCAGTTAAGCATCTGACTTCGGCTCAGGTCATGATCTCACAGTCTGTGGGTTCGAGCCCCACATCAGGCTCTGTGCTATCGGCTCAGAGCATGGAACCTGCTCAGATTCTGTGTCTCCCTCTCTCTCTGCCCCTCTCCCCCCTCGCTCTCCGCTATGTCTCTCAAAATGAAATAAAGACATTAAGGGGCGCCTGGGTGGCTCAGTCGGTTAAGCTTCCAGCTTTGGCTCAGGTCAGATCTCACGGTTTGTGGGTTCGAGCCCCACGTCGGGCTCTGTGCTGACAACTAGCTCAGAGCCTGGAGCCTGCTTCAGATTCTGTGTCTCTTTCTCTCTCTGCCCCTCCCACTCTCATGCTCTGCCTCTCTCTGTATCAAAAATAAATAAAACATTAAAAAAATTTAAAAAAAAAGAAAAAAGAAATAAAGACATTAAAAAAACATTAATAAGAAAAGAAAAGAAAGACAGGAGTTTCTGTGAAATGTCAGCTGGGAAGAAGGACAGAAGTCCTCGTCTTTCATCTAAAGTGTCCGTAGTCGCCCGGTGACAACGCACCTTCCTCTTCCCCTCACAGAGACTATTCACAGGAAGGGACCATGAGGGGCGCCTGGCCGGCTCAGGTGGGGTATGCAACTTTGATCTCGGGGTCATGAGTTCAAGCCCTACATTGGGCTGAGAGACTACTAAAAAAAAAAAAAAAAAAGAAGGGACCACGAGAGGTCCCAACACCTGTGCAGCAGCAAGCAGGCACAGCCCAGAGGAAGGCAGGCAAGGACAGGCACTGGGGACACTTGGCGATCAGAGCACCTCCTATTCCCCAGCTCCGCACTGAGGGCAAGGAACCAGAGTGACAGGAGATGGGGGCACAGCGGGGAACCAGATGAGCAGGTCCCTGCCCTCCTCCTTGTCTGTATTCTGGTGGGAGGAGGTGAACAAATAATGACACGGGCACGTGTGCCTGCGATGCAGGTCACGAGACACGTGACACAGACGGCTCCCGCAGCTGGGTCACCGCTCCCCGCATCTAACCCACGGGGGGAGGGGCAAACACACAAGGGGCCCTGTGTGCCCCCGACCTGCCGGGGACTTCAGCATCCCCCACTTAGACCTCACAAAAATCCCAAAAAATAATGCCCCCATGAAGGAATCATCCTTTAAAGTGAACGCCCCACATGCATAAGCCTGGGGCTAAGAAACTGGCCAAGGTGGCAGTGCCAGCAAAATGAAAAAGATGGTCCTCAATCTCCAATTCGGCCGGACTCAAAAAAGGAAGCATTCTCTGGCGTTTTCTCACTATTTGATCTCCTGTATAAGGGATACTGCAGTCTGAGCATGAAACGCTCAAGTCCTAGGAGTCAGGCATCATATTTGTTTTTTTTATAAAGCGTGTCACTCTTTGGTATCCCCTTAAAATGTTTTTAATATTTATTTTTGAAGGAGAGAAAAGCAAAGGATGAGCGGGGAAGGGGCAGAGAAAGAGGGAGACACAGGATCCAAAGCAGGCTCCAGGCTCTGAGCTGTTGGCACAGAACCTGATGCGGGGCTCAAACTCATGAGCTGTGAAATCAGGACCTGCGCTGAAATCAAGAGTCAGATGCTTAACCAACCGAGCCACCCAGGCGCCCCAAAGATTTTTTTTAAGTAACCTCCACACCCAACCTGGGATTCTGACCCACAACCCCTGTGATCTAGAGTTGCATGCTTTACCAACTGAGCCAGACAGGAGCCCCCATGAGGCAAATTTTCTAACAGCCCTTGGGGTTATCATTTCTAACAAGTATTATATGCAAAGTGTCCTTTAAAACCATTCTAAATAAATGATTCATAAACGATGGTGCCTTTATGCACTGAGATGCAAGGCAGTAGTTTATTTTTTATTTTTTTATTTATATTTATATTAAAAAATTTTTAATGTTTTTATTTATTCTTGAGAGAGAGAGAAAGAGCGTGAGCAGGAGAGGGTCAGAGAGAAAGGTAGACACAGAATTCGAAGACAGGCTCCAAGCTCTGAGCTGTCAGCATAGAGCCCGATGCGGGGCTCGAACCCACGAACCGTGAGATCATGACCTGAGCCGAAGTCGGGCGCCCAACTGACTGAGCCACCCAGGTGCCCCTAGGCAGTAGTTTAAAAGGATGATATAGGGGCGCCTGGGTGGCTCAGTCAGTTGGGCATCTGACTTCGGCTCAGGTTATGATCTCACGGTCCGTGGGTTTGAGCCCTGTGTTGGGCTCTGTGCTGACAGCTCAGAGCCTGGAGCCTGCTTCAGACTCCGTGTCTCCCTCGCTCTCTGCCCCTCCCCAGCTCACTCTCTGTCTCTGTCTCTCTCTCTCAAAAATAAAATGAAGACATAAAAAAATTTTTAAAGTATGATACAGATTGCGGAACCTGCCTGGGTTAGCCAGTAGATCTCTTGGGGTGGTGAGCTTTAGCCCCACGTTGGGGGTAGAGATTACTTAAATAAATACAACCTTAAAAATACATAAACAGGGGCGCCTGGGTGGCTCAGTCGGTTAAGCCTCCGACTTCAGCTCAGGTCAGATCTCACATTTGTGGGTTTGAGCCCCACGTCAGGCTCTGTGCTGACGGCTAGCTCAGAGCCTGGAGCCTGCTTCCGGTTCTGTGTCTCCTTCTCTCTCTGCCCCTCCCCCTCTCATGCTCTGTCTCTCTCTGTATCAAAAATAAATAAAACATAAAAAAATACATAAACAAACAAAGAAATAAAAGCATGGTCTAGATGCTTTTATTAGATAGTGATATGAATGATAGATGAGTGATGTGGAAACATGACTAAGACCTCCTACAAGTAGAAAGACACAGTGACAACCAGAACAGTCCCACGTCACAGAAAGGAGGGGTGTGCCGATGCACTGGCATATCCATGACAGAGTTCCCGCTGAATACACCAAAGAGCTCAGCAGTGGGCGGGGCTGGGGAGTGGGAGCCTTTATTTTTCATTTTATGCCCTTGTGTACTACGTGCTATCTTCATCAATGTTAATTAAAGAGGAATAATTGTTTGTTTATTTATTTTTGAGAGCATGCAAATGGAGGAGGAGCAGAAAGACGGGGACAGAAGATCCGAAGTGGGTGGCTCTGTGCTGACAGCAGCGAGCCCAATGCTGGGCTTGAACTCACGAACCATGAGATCATGACCAGAGCCGAAGTCAGACGCTGAACTGACTGAGCCACCCAGGTGCCCCGAGCAATAATTAAAAAAAAAAATTTAAATCTAAACATAAACGTAAACCTCTACGGACCGGATTCACCAAACAAAAGGAACAAAATAAACGGAGGTACAGTGAATAGCCTCCTGTTGATACACCCAAGCCGGGCGTGAGGGGGTCGCTGGAACACAGGTCCCGCGCTTCTCAGCCAACGATAATTCCCAGACTCCAGAGCAGGGTTTCTCCATCGGGGCACTGCTGGCATTTGGGGCTGGGTAAATCATGATCTTGGGGGGGAGGAGGCTAGTTTATAGGATCCCCGGCCTCTCCCCATCAGAATCCAGGGGCACACCCCCCACCCTGGCTGCAGGCCCTACCAAGTGTCCGCCTCAGTGGAGAAGCACCGCTCGGCAGCCACCAGGGAAGGGGGTCAGAGAAAGTAAAAGCGGCCGTTCCAGGGGCGCCTGGGTGGCTGAGTGGGTTAAATGTCCAACTTCAGCTCAGGTCATGATCTCAGGGCTCGTGGCTTCGAGCCCTGCACCAGGCTCTGTGCTGACAGCTCAGAGCCTGGAGCCTGCTTCCGATTCTGTCTCCTTCTTGCTCTCTCTCTCTCTCAAAATAAATAAATAAATAATAAAAATAAAAATATAAAAAAATTCAAAGCAGCAATTCCAGAGGCAAGCATGCAGGTGGGCTATTAACTGAAAGACGAAGAAAATGCAGGAAGGTCTGTACCTCAGGGAGCGTGCAGTATCTGAAGAGCTCTTCATCCCCATGGAAATTCTGGATCTTTGTGACCGACTCCTCACTTGGAATAAACTTTGATTTTTCAAGGGCTACATCTCTCATTATCGTCATCCACTGGGGTTTCACGTCCTCTTTGCAGATCCTTTCAAACTGCTTCCTAGAAAATTAAATCGGCAGAAGGCATCACCACTGCAGGCTCCGGGCACCTGCCTGGCCCATTCTGTGAGAAGCTTCTGGAAGACCGAGGGCGTGGCTTCTGTGTGCCAGGTTGGCCTCCAGCCCAGGGTGAGTAGCTCTGAGGACAGGGGCGAGAAAATGGCCGACTCAGAAGCCCTGGCCTCCTCAACTGTGAGGCCAGAATCCAGCTGCTATAACTCAAATATTCCTTAGCCTAACAGAACAGTGGGGGGAAATCTGTGATTTGGTGGCATCTGGGTAATGACGGCAAACACTTCTCTCACACTTCCCACGGGCCAGGCCCCTTTTGTAGTACTCTGTGTATTTTACCTTATCAGTCCTCACAACAACACTAGGGCAGAAATGCTATTATTAGACCCATTTTACAGATGTGAAAACAGAGGCATGGAAAGTAAGTTGGCCCAGGACACACGACATTAAGGAGAGGGCTAAGATTAAAACCCGCCAGTGTGACTCCAGAGTTCATGCTCCTAACTACTTCCTAGTGAACCCATCACCGAAAAATATCTGAACGTGCACACGCTAATCTTGTACACATATAACATCTTTCTGTAAAAGAACAAAGATTACTATACCTAAAGCGTGTAATATCAGCATCAGAGACCAAATTTTTAATGACGAGAAACCCATTTTCTTCATAAAATTTTCTCTGTTCTAGGCTTAGAACATCATTATCCAGAGTATACCTAAAGGAGAAAAAAAAATCTCGAATAAGTCCAACTTAAAATCCCAACCCAACAATATGTGTCAAGAACCTGAGAGATGTTCATACTTTTCCAACTGGCATTTCTATTTTTTATTTACTCTAAGAAAATAATCTAAACATTTATTTTAAAAACACGTCTTTGGGGTTTTTTTTTTTAAGTTTATTTATTTATTTTTTTTTAGTAATCTCTATTCCTAATGTGGGGCTCAAACTCATGACCCTGAGATCAAGAGTCATATGCTTTTCCAACTGAGCCAGCCAGGTGCCCCTAATCTGAGTATTTTTTAAAAAGGTTTAAATCCAAAGCATGAACTACTGTCAACAAAAAATAGAAGGATAATTAATTAATTATATCCACTCAATGAGACAGTCATTAAAAATGAAGGGGGAGCACCTGGGTGGCTCAATCAGTAGAACGTCCAACGTCAGCTCAGGGCATGGTCTCACAGTTCATGAGTTCGAGCCCCATGTCAGGCTCTGAGCTGTCAGCCTGTGTCAGATTCTGTCTCTTTCTCTCTCACTCCGCCCCTCTCCTGCTCACACACTGTCTCTCTTTCAAATATAAATAAACATGAAAAAAATCTTTTAATGAAGAGCATATAATAGGAATGCTTATCATAATAAAATATGGTTAGACTTGTGTAAAACCAAATTTTTTACTACTTATAAAAAATGCAAAGAAATACAAAAAAGTGATTGCCTCTATGTAATGGATTTGTGGATGATTTTTTAAAAATACCTTTTGTTTCTCTGACTTATGAAATTTTTTTTAATGTTTTTCATTTATTTTTGAGAGACAGAGAGAGACAGCGTGAGCAGGGGAGGGTCACAGAGAGAGGGAGATACAGAATCTGAAGCAGGCTCCAGGCTCTGAGCTAGCTATCAGCACAGAGCCCAACACAGGGCTTGAACCCACGAACCATGAGATCATGACCTGAACTGAAGCTGGACGCTTAACCGATGGAGCCACCCAGGCGCCCCTCTGACTTTAAAATTTATTCTGTAATGAATGTGTATGGTTTTTCAGGTGGGAAACGAATTCAACAGATTTTATATTTTAGATTGTCTAGCTCATACATTCTTAGAGGAAATCAAAGTGACAAAATCCAAATAAGTGTACCGCATATGTACAAATCCAAATCACCCCATCCAGTTTTCTAGATCGGAATTGTAGCTCTATGAGAATCTTCTGTGGAG
This sequence comes from Mungos mungo, assembly GCA_004023785.1. Taxonomy (NCBI): domain Eukaryota; kingdom Metazoa; phylum Chordata; class Mammalia; order Carnivora; family Herpestidae; genus Mungos; species Mungos mungo. The sequence continues at coordinate 246,779 of PISW01002515.1, forward strand.
ATCAGTGTCTTCCCCTACAAAGGTAATTTAAGATAAACCAAAGAGGGGCACCTGGGTGGGTCAGTCGGTTAAGCGTCCAGCTTCGGCTCAGGTCACGATCTCACGGTTCGTGGGTTCAAGCCCCACGTAGGGCTCTGTGCTGACTACTAGCTCAGAGCCTGGAGCCTGCTTCAGATTCTGTGTCTCCCTTTCTCTCTGACCCTCCCCTGCTTGTGCTGTCTCTCTCTGTCTCTCAAAAATAAATAAAAATAAAAGATAAACCAAATATACTAGCTAATAGAGCAATATGACCAGACTATAGGCTACCTTAAATGAGGTATACCAGGCCTGAATTTGAAGGGGGAAAAAAATCAGATTATACACTTCTGATATTTTTTTTCTCTTTTCCAAATCTCAAAGTACATATAAAAATTAAAGTCCAATTTTCCACAGTTCTAATTAGATCAGGTCCTGGCCACAGAGGATTTGTATAATGAATTTTCACCAGGCAATATGATATGTTGTATTTTATATCTTAGTTACCACTAGAAAAAGCTTTATATACATTTTATGGTTACAAATGAAAATTAGCTCTACTTACTGGAATTGTGGAGGATGGGAAGTGGTAGGAGAAACAGCTCCTGAGGTGGGGTGAGCTATCTAGGATGTGAATTAAGGCAAATAAAATAAAATTTTTTACCATTTATTTATTTTTGAGAGAGAGAGAGCAGGGAAGGGGCAGAGAGAGAGAAAGAGAAAGATAATCCCAAGCAGGCTCTGCACTGCCAGCTCAGAGCCTAATGCAGGGCTTGAACTCACAAACCATGAGATCATGACCTGAGCTAAAATCGAGTCCAGCACTTAATCGACTGAGCCACCCAGGCGCCCCCATGTCTATTTAAATGGAAGAGAATAAAATGAAACCTGCACTAGCCGTGTTTCAAGTGTGTCTAGCTGCTACTAACTATACTGGACAGGGCGGGGATAGATGAACATCTATCCACCGTTATGGAAGGTTGTATTGGATGTGCTGTGCGAGGAATTACAGATGAGAAAAAAAAAATAGTAAGTTCTAACCCCAACACCATCAGAGCAAGAACCAACAGGATCAGAATATCAGATTACAAAAGTAGTAACAGACGGTGCCGGGAAACCTGAATTCTGGTTCCAGTTATCCCTGGTCCCAGGATGTTGGAGGCTGTCACCCTCCCGCACGTATCGGAAACAACAGGTGAGAACAGATTGCTGGTATTTGGAGCCCATGAGTCGTAGAGGCGCCTGAGAATCTGCACGACTAACGAATTTCCGGCGACGCTCGTGCTGGTGGGCCCAGGGAGCACACTTTGACAACCACCGCTCCCGTTAAATGACCTTGGTCAAAGGTTTTAATCTCTCCTAGCCTGGAGCTTTGTTTTCTCACCTGTGAAATGAGATAATCACATTTATCGGTGTACCGACTGGATTTTACGTTTACGGACCATCGGCTGCGTGGAACTCAGCCGGGAGAGCACTGGTGAAAGTAAACGAAACAACTGGTACGGTCGTGTTTATGAAAGGTTTCAGGATCCTGCCCACAGCGGAAAAGCCTAATCATGTCCCTTGAAAAATCCCAGGCAGTGTTTTTCCACGCCCTTCCAAAAGTTACACCCATGCATGAGAACACTTGATCCGAGCAGAAGAAACAATTCTCAAAGCAATGGGAGGGGGCGCCTGGGTGGCTCAGTCGGCTGAGCCTCCAACTTCCGCCCAGGTCATGATCTTGAAGTTCGTGGGTTGGACTGTGCGGGTAAGCATCTGACTGTGGCTCAGGTCCTGATCTCGCCGTCCCTGAGGTTGAGCCCCACTGTCGGGCTCTGTGCTGACAGCTCAGAGCCTGGAGCCTGCTTCGGATTCTGTGTCTCCCGCTCTCTGCCCCTCCCCCACTTGCGCTGTCTCTCAAAAGTGAATACACATTTAAAATTTTTAAAAATAATAATACTAAAGCAATTGGATTTACGTATCATAGAGTGACATCGTCCTGGAGCCAAGCCCGGCGGCGCGCGCACTGCCTCCGAGATGAACTTCTGAAGGTCAAGTGGCGAGCGGCAGCGCGGACGCCTGCGGGGCCGCCGCTGTGCCCGCCGGGAGGAGGGGGAGCCGGAGGGCTGGGGCTGCAGAGGCCGGGGGTCCCGCCAGGGGGCCCCGCCGCCTCCCGCCCGCCCGCGCGTCCCCGCTGCCCCGGCGGCTCTGCGCCCGGCTCCACCGCGCGGCCGCGCTTCGCGTTTCTCGGGCTCCGGGCGGCCGGGGCTCGAGCGGCCAAGTGCAGAGAACGCCAGAGTGGCTGAGAGCAGGCCCCTCAGTAAGGACTTCCAGCCTCCCCAGGGAACAAGGCAACAAGAGGCCCCGGGGCGAGGAGGGGGGGGAATGCCGGAGCGGCCTACGTCCGCCCCCCACCGAGGCCGGCGCCGTCACGCTCCCGCCGAGCGAGCAGGTCCCCGCCGGGAGCTCGGGGCCACCGGCGCCCGGATGCCCTCCCCACCCCGTCCCCCTATCCTCTCGCCCCCGGCGCCCGGAAGAGCTGTGACCATCACGGAGACGAGGGCGCGGAGGAAGGGGAAGAGCCCCGGAGGCCGCCACTCGTGCAGCCCGGGCCCCGCGCAGCCCAAAGGATACGGCGGCCCCGGCGGAGGGTCGGCCGAGGTGTCCCAGCACGGTGCGCAGGCGGGCGGCCGCGCGGGTCTGCTCCATGGCCCCGGCGAGCGGACCGGCGAGCCTGGCCTGGGTCGCGTCTCTGGGCGGCGCGCCCAGCGCCCAGCGGAGGCGACTCCCGGGAAGCACCGCCTCTCCTGCCCCGCCTGCGCGGAGGAGCCCCCACCTCCCGGGGCCACGCGCCGGGCCACCTGACGGTGCGGACTTGCTGGCCGCACACCCCGCTTCTAAGCGGTCACAGAGATCATCCCGGCCGCACAGAGCAGGAAAGAGTTTTGAAGGGCTCGGTGGGTTAAGGTCGCCCAATGAGAAATGAGCCGTAACATGATCCAGAACGTGGCCCACATCCCAACGGCATAGGTTTGATCTTATTTCATGCGACCGTGCCTTTCACTGTGCTGCTGAAGGATCAATTTAGATGTTCAGCCCCGAAAGGAACACGTGCTGTTCAAAAGACCACGTTTTCTTTATTCATTCACTTGTTGACAGACACAGAGGTTGTTCCCATATCTTGGCTATTGTGAATGCTGCACTGAACATTCAAGTGCAGATGTCTCCTCCAAATCTCCTTTCAATTCCTTTGGATCTGTACCCAGAAGTGGGATTGCTGGGTCATATGGTAGTTCTATTTGTGATTTTTTTGAGGAACTTCCATACTGTTTCCCATATTGACCATAAGAACTAGAAATACTTTCTGTAAGATCTTTTTCATCCAGTCTGCAGATGATTGACATAGCATCTCGTTGTTTCTTTTTTTCTCCCTACTTTTTCTCAGTTTCTTTGTCTTAAAGTTACTTCCAGAATGCCTCACCTTATAAACATGTTATCATTTTTTAATTTTTTAATTAAAAATTTTTTCAAATAAGTATTAATTTTTTTATTTTTTATTAGTTTATTGTCAAATTGGTTTCCATATAACACCCAGTGCTCTTCCCCACAAGTTCATTTTTAAAAATTTTTTTCAGTGTGTGTGTGTGTGTGTGTGTGTGTGTGTGTGAGAGAGAGAGAGAGAGAGAGAGAGAGAGAGAGAGAGAGAGATTGAGTGCATGCAGGGGAGGGGTAGAGAGAAAGGAAGAGAAGGAAGGGGAGAGAGAGAATCCCAAGCAGGCTCAAACTCAAGACCTGCGAGAACGTGACCTGAGTCGAAACCAAGAGCCAGACACTCCACTGACTGAGCCACCCAGGCGCCCCAACATGTTTTCACTTCTTAAGTGATGTCTTCATATAATGTGGTGAATCTGCCAAACTCAGGGAGAAATGCAGGTCTGGATTCAGAATTATTAGCTGCTGCCTGTTTCCTCTCAGGCGGGGAGGAGAAAGCATCCAAAGCAAGGCTCGCTCTTTGACCTTCATCTTTAGGGTCTCTATTCTTTTTCCATAATTCCTTCTTACCAAGACTCCCAGATTTTTTTAGGCTAACAGAAATGTCTTTGGCCTTCCTCATTAGCTCTTAGCCTCATCCCCCACAAACTGATCATCACACGGCTGGAACCTGACCCTGAAATCGTTGATTAGGTTGCCAGGAGTTTTCAGAAGAGGCACTTGTGTGTATCATAGTTTAAAATGAAGTATCTGGCCTTTGACAGGTACAGGAGAGAGAACTTCTGCTTCTGAGAAAAAGGATCCAAGGGGCATGGGTGAATAGGTGTCTCCTTACTGCCCTCTCCTGGTGGAAAGTGGGCACTGCTGGGAGGAGGAAAATGTAAAGTTCACCCCAACACAGATTATTCATAGGTCAAGAACTTTACCTTCACAGGCCTGAAAGGTGCTGGCTTTCCTGACCATTGGGAAACACAGTGAGGTGACTCTACCCACACCTGGAGTTTTAATGGTCCCCCCAAAAACCCTCATTTTGCAGGTGTGTGGAATGCCTTGCCCTATCCTAAGGCATCCACAATGGAGGTGTTTAAAATTTATGGTTGTGGGAATGCCTGGGTGACTCGGTCACGTAAGCATCTGACTTTGGCTCAGGTCATGATCTCACAGGCCGTGAGGTTGAGCCCCACCGTTGGACTCTGTGCTGACAGCTCGAGCCTGGAGCCTGCTTCAGATTCTGTGTCTCCTGCTCTCTGCCCCTCCCCTGCCCCCATATGTCTCTCTCAAAAATAAATAAACATTAAAAAAAATAATAATAAAGTTTATGGTTGTTAAAAGTGATGAAGGAAATCCTTGAATGTTTCCACTTGTTATCTGCCTTTTTTAAAATTAGAGGATGCTGGGTTTTAAGTTTTTTATCTAAGATCCCATGGAGAATTAAGACACTAATTTCCTCTTAGGTAAAGAGGTAATTTAATGGATGTTATTAGTTTTTAAAAATAGCAGTTTGGGGGCAACTGGGTGGCTCAGTTGGTTAAGCATCTGACTCTCAATTTTGGCTCAGATTGTGATATCACTGTTCGTGGGCTCGAGCCCTGCATCAGGCTCTAGGCACTGATGCACGGAGCCTGCTTGGGATTCCCTCTCTCGTTCTCTCTCTCTGCCCCTCCCCCATCTCTCAAATAAACCTGAAAAAATAGTAATTTGGATTATTTAGAAATTCCCTGAGTAGGCAATTTTAACAATTGTGTTATTAAAATAAAAATATCTTGGAATGAATGAAATGGAACATTCATAGAGCACAAACATCACAAAAATAATTTCTTTCTCCTTCAGCGTTTGGTGTTTATTCATTTCTTGTTAAAGTGGGAATTGTGAAGATTATTTCAAAATTATCTTTTTCCCTCCCCTTCAATCAATGGGCTTGGTTTACTCAAACACTGAAAGTAACCTTGAAGACAAATATTGAGACACAACGATTTTCTAAATCATCTAAGGAATAGTTTTCCCCAAATGTGTAAGAAGTTAAAGAAAATGATTTAAAATTTTTTTTAATGTTTATTTATTATTGAGACAGAAACAAAGCATGAGTAGGGGAGGGACAGAGAGAGAGGGAGACACAGAATTGGAAAACAGGCTCCAGGCTCTGAGCTGTCAGCACAGACCCCAACCCGGGGCTCGAACCCATGAACCGTGAGATCATGACCTGAGCTGAAGTTGGACGCTTAACCCACTGAGCCACCCAGGCGCCCCAAGAAAATGATTTTTAACAATAGCCATAGTGGAGCAGCTATTAAACTTGAATTAAATTGTTCAAGGGTTGTGCACACTTACAACAATTCCATTACATGAGTGAGAAATTGCAATCAATCCCACATTCAAAATGCCATTCCTTCTGAGAAGAATAGATGATCGTAGCCAGGTGGTTTAGTAGCAAGTTTTATTCATTTACTTTTGTAAATTTTTTAATGTTTACTTATTTTTTGAGAGATAGACGGAGACAGAGCACGAGCAGGGGAGGGGCAGAGAGAGAAAGGGAGACACAGAATCCGAAGCAGGCTCCAGCTTCCGAGCTGTCAGCACAGAGCCCGACTCAGGGCTCGAGCCCACGAACTGTGAGATCATGACCTGACTGAAGTCAGATGCTTAACCAACTGAGCCCCCCAGGCGCCCCGGGAGCAAGTTTTAAAGTTCATGGAAAGCATTCATGCACCAAACTGAAGCCAGCTCCTTGGCCCTCCCCCTGCAAATCTGCCTACACTCCGCTACGGTAGGGCAGTCCAGCTCTCCCAGCAAAAGCCAGCCCTCCTCCTGTGCCCTGACTCCCATCTCCTGCCTTGACTATTCCAGAACCTTGTTCCAGTGATTCTCCTCCACCTTGTTGGATCTCCCCTGCCCCCACCAGCAGATGCGCACGCCGCCGTTTCCCTCGCTCACGAAGGCTCCCTCACAGGTCCCACTTCTTCCGATTCCCACGCATACCTTTCTCCATTCTTTTTGCAGCAAACCTCGAAAAAATTGTACAAATTCACTGTCTCCCGTTTTTCGCCTCTCATTTTCTTTGGAAGCCAATCCATCTTTTACCTTCCTCATTCCACCGAAACTGCCCTTCTCAGATTCACCAGGGATCGCCATGCAGGCCACCCACTGGTTGATTTTCATCTTGAAGCTTCTCAGACCCCCAAGCATCACTGGACCCAGTGAGACACTGACATTTCACTCCCTGTTCCCGCTCAGCCTCCTTTGCTGGCTGAGTCTCATCCCCCAGGCGCCTTTGACACATCTTTTCTATCCACATGGGTTTCCTCGGTAATCTCCTCCAGTCTTCTGCATATAAGCTCTTTCTGTAAACTGATGATCCCCAAATTTATATCTCTGGCCTGGACCCTCTGAAATTCCAGACTCTGCATTCAACTGCCTGCTTTCACGTCATCTCCATGACTTCTTTCTTTCTTTTCTTCCTTTTTTTTCTTTAGTGTCTATTTATTTATTTTGAGAGAGAGAACATGTGAGTGGAGGAGGGGCAGAAAGAGAGAATCCCAATAGATTCTGTGCTGTCAGCGTAGAGCCTGACACAGGGCTCGAACTCACAAACTGTGACAGCATGATCTGAGCTGAAATCAAGAGTTGGTAGTTTAACCAACTGAGCCACCCAGGCACCCCATCGCCAGAGTTTCTAACAGACATTTCAAAACAGAATTCCTGACGTACCACCCCCCAAAATCATGGCCCCACACCACCAAAGTAAAAAATATGTGTCTATATCCTAATGCCGGGAAAGGGTAAATGTGATCTTGTTTAGAAAAAGGGTCTTTCCAGAGATGATTAAGGATCTCAAAATGAATTCATACTGAATTATTTGAGTGAACCCTAAACCCAGGGAAAATCTTTCTAGGTGACTGACAGCTCACTATCCCCAACTCCTATCCTGTAGAAAAGCACTGATCTCTGGTATTTTGTGCTGAAGGCAGGGTAAAGAGGAAGGAAACAAGAAAAAAAATCACACACACACACACACACACACACACACACACACACACACACACTACTCATTTCCATTCCTTTAGACCTGAATTGAAATTTCAGAATCTGTCCCATAAAGATCTCGGTCTTCTCTTATAAAAATAATTGAAGAAAAACAGGATAAAGATATTTTTTAGGATAAAATATTTCTAAGCACAAATATAAATAAACTGTGTGCTGTGGTTATAAGACAAACTTTCTACAAATCACTTCCACATGAAGAGAAACAAGCATATTTTCTCCAAGACCGTTTCTGATGTCAGCCATAATTAAAACAAGTCTGAAGAACCACCACGGTGTGCGGTGCAGAGATCGGTAATCTTTCAGCACAGACTAGAATCTCAAATATATGTACGCATAAATCCAGCAGAAGAGGAAAGGACAAAATTATCACTTATGGGATTGTGTGGATTGAATGTCAAAAGGACAGGGGTTAATTATCTATCAGGAAATGAGGATACATCAGCCAACGAAGCTTTGCACACTTCTTTATTGGTTGGGGGGGGGTGGGTCCTGTGACTACTTCTTGCATCTAATTATTTTTTAAAAATTTACATTCAAGTTAGTTAGCATGTAGTGCGACAATGATTTCAGGAGTAGATTCCTTAATGCCCCTCACCCGTTTATACCATCCCCCTCCCACAACCCCTCCAGTAACCCTGTTTGTTCTCTAAATTTAAGAGTCTCTTATTTTGTGACCCCCTCCCTGTGTTCATATTATTTTTGCTTCCCTTCCCTTATATTCATTGGTTTTGTATCTTAAAGTCCTCATATGGGTGAAGTAATATGATATTTGTCTTTCTCTGACTCCTTTCACTTAGCATAATACCCTCTAGTTCCATCCACGTGGTTGCAAATGGCAAGATTTCATTATTTTTGATAGCTGAGTAATACCCCATTGTATATAGGGATGCCTGGGTGGCTCAGTCAGTTAATCAGTGGCCTTGGCTAAGGTCAGGATCTCGTGGTTCATGAGTTCAGGGCCCCGCATCGGGCTCTGTGCTGACAGCTCAGAGGCTTGAGCCAGCCTCGGATTCTGTATCTCCCTCTCTCTCTGCTGCTCTCTCTCTGCTCCTCCCCCACTCATGTTCCGTCTCTGTCTCTCAAAAATAAATTAACATTTAAAAAATACCCCTTTGTATATATATACCACATCTTCTTTATCCATTCATCCATCGATGGACATTTGAGCTCTTTCCATACTTTGGCTATTGCTGATAGTGCTGCTATAAACATTGGGGTGCATGTGCCCCTTCAAAACAGCACCCTAATATCCTTTGGATAAATACCTAGTAGTGCAATTGCTGGGTCATAAGGTAGTTTTATTTTAAAATTTTTGAGGAACCTCCATACTGTTTTCCAGAGCGGCTGCACCAGTTTGCATTCCCACCAGCAGTGCAGAAGGATTCCTCTTTCTCCGCGTCCTCGCCAACATCTGCTGTTGCCTGAGTTGTTAGCCATTCTGACAGGTGTGAGGTGTATCTTCTTGTGGTTTTGATTTGTATTTCCCTGATAATGAGTGGTGTTGAGCTTTTTTTTTTTTTTATATGTGTCTGTTGGCCACCTGGATGTCTTCTTTGGAGAAGTGTCTATTCATGTTTTTTGCCCATTTCTTCACTGGATTATTTGGTTTTTGGGTGTTGAGTTTGCTAAGTTCTTTATAGATTTTGGAGACTAGCCCTTTATCTGACATGTTGTTTGCAAATATCTTCTCCTATTCCATCAGTGGACTTTAGTTTTGCTGATTGTTTCCCTCGCTGTGCAGAAGCTCTTTATTTTGATGAGGTCCCAATAGTTCATTTTTGCTTTTGTTTCCCTTGCCTCCAGAGACGTGTTAAGAAGTTGCTGTGGCCGAGGTCAGAGAGGTTTTGGCCTGCTTTCTCCTCGAGGATTTTGATGGCTTCCTGTCTTATGTTTAGGTCTTTCATCCATTTTGAGTTGATTTTTGTGTATGGTGTAAGAAAGTGGTCCAGGTTCATTTTTCTGCATGTCACTGTCCAGTCTTCCCAGCACCACTTGCTGAAGAGACTGTCTTTATTCCATTGGATACTCTTTCCTGCTTTGTCAAAGATTCATTGGCCATATGTTTGTGGGTCCATTTCTGGGTTCTTTCTTCTGTTCCATTGATCTGCGTATATGTTCTTGTGCCAGGACCATACTGTCTGATGATGACAGCTTTGTAATATAGCTTCAAGTCTGGGACTGTGATGCCTCCAGCTTTGGTTTTCTTTTTCAAGATTGCTTTGGCTATTTGGGGTCTTTTCTGGTTCCATGAAAATTTTAGAAGTTTTGTTCTAGCACTGTGAAGAATGCTGGTGTTATTTTGATAGGTATTGCACTGAATATGTGAATTGCTTTGGTAGTATTCATATTTTAACATTTGTGTTTCCAATCCAGAAGCATGGAATATTTTTCCACTTTTTTGTGTGTCTTCTTCAATCTTTCTTTCGAAAGCTTGAAGCTTTCTTTCAGATTTATTCCTAGGTTTTTATGGTTTTGGGTGCAATTGTAAATGGGATCCTTTCCTTGGTTTCTCTTTCTGTTGCTTCATTATTGGTGTATAGGAATGCAGCTGATATCTGTGCATTGACTTTATATCCTGCGACTTTGCTGAATTCATGGATTAATTCTAACAGGGCTTTTTCGGTGGAATCTTTTGGGTTTTCCATATAGAGTATCATGTCATCTGTGAAAAGTGAAAGCTTGGCCTCCTCCTGGCCAACTTGAATGCCTTTTCTTTGTGTTGTCTGATTGCTGAGGCTAAGACTTCCAATACTATGTTGAATAACAGTGGTGGGAGTGGACATCCCTGCCTTGTTCCTGACCTTGGAGGGAAAGCTCTCAGTTTTTCCCCTTTGAGGATGATATTAGCAGTGGGTCTTTCATAGATGGCTCTTATGATCTTGAAGTATGAGCCTTCGATCCCTACTGTATTTTGTATCCCTGCTGTATTTTTGTCAACTGCTTTCTCTGCATCTATTGAGAGGATCACGTGGTTCTGTCCTTTCTTTTATTGATGGGATGAATCACATTGATTGTTTTGCGGATACTGAACCAGCCCTGCCTCCCAGGTAGAAATCCCACTTGGTCTTGGTGAATAACTTTTTCAATGTATGGTTGGATCCAGTTGGCTAATATATTGTTAAGGATTTTTGCATCCATGTTCATCAGAGAAATTGGTCTATAGTTTTCCTTTTTAATCGGATCTTTGTCTGGTTTTGGAATCAAGGTAATGCTGCTTCAGAGAAAGAGTTTGGAAGTTTTCCTTCTATTTCTATTTTTTGGAACGGCTTCAAGAGAATACGTGTTAACTCTTCCTTAAATGTTTGATAGAATTCCCCTGGAAAGCCGTCTGGCCCTGGACTCTTGTTTTTTGTTTTCTTTCTTTTGAGAGATTTTTGATTTCTAATTCGATTAGTTTACTGGTTATGGATCTGTTCAAAATTTCTATTTCTTCCTGTTTCAGTTTTGGTAGTTTACATGTTTCTAGGAATTTGTCCATTTCTTCCAGATTGCCCATTTTGTTGTTGTATAATTTCTCATAATATTCTCTTCTTATTGTTTGTATTTCTGCTGTGTTGATTTTGATCTCTCTTCTTTCATTCTTGATTTTATTTCTTTGGGTCCTTTCCTTTTTCTTTTTGATCAACCTGGCTAGGGGCTTAATAATTTTGTTAATTCTTTCAAAGAAACTTCTGGTTTCATTGATCTACTGGTTGTTTTGTTGTTGTTGTTGTTTGGTTTGGTTTGGTTTGGTTTTTGGTTTCAATAGCATTGATTTTTGCTCTAATCTTTATTATTCCCTGTCTTCTGCTAGTTTTGGGTTTTATTTGCTGTTCTTTTTCCGCTCTTAATGGGGTAAGGTTAGGTTGTGTATCTGAGACCTTTCTTCCTTCTTTAAGAAGGCCTGAATTGCTATAAACTTCCCTCTTATGACCACCTTTGCTGCATCATGGTGGTTTTTGGCTGTGGTGTTATCATTTTCTTTGGCTTCCATGTACTTTTTAATTTCCCTTTTAACTTCTTGGTTAGCCCATTCATTCTTTAGTAGGACATTCTTTAGTCTCTAAGTATTTGTTATCTTTCTAAATTTTTTCATGTGGTAGATTTTGAGTTTCATAGCGTTGTGGTCTGAAAATATGCACAGTATGGTTTCGATATCTTTGTATTTGTTGAGGGCTGATTTGTGTCCCAGTATGTGATTTATTCTGGAGAATCTTCCATGTGCACTGGAGAAAACTGTATTCCGCTCCTTCAGGATGAAATGTTCTGAATACATCTTTTAAGTCCATCTGGTCCAGTGTGTCATTGTTTCCATGTTGATTTTCTGTTTAGATGATCTGTCCATTGCTGTAAGTGGGGTTTGAAGCCCCCTACTATTATGGTATTATTATTAATGAGTTCCTTTATGTTTGTGATTAATTGATTTCTATATTTGGGTACTGCCACATCTGGAGCATAAATGTTTATAATTGTTAGGACTTCTTGCTGGATAGACCCCTTACTTATGATATAATGCCCTTCTTCGTCTCTTGTTACAGTCTTTAAAGTCTAGATTGTCTGATGTAAGAATGGCGACGTCAGCTTTCTTTAGTTGACCATTAGCATGATAATTGGTTCTCCACCCTCTGACTTTTGATCTAAAGGTATCTTCAGACCTAAAGCGGGTCTCTTGTAAACAGCATATAGATGGATCTTGTTCTTTTTTTTTAAATTTTTATTTACTTTTGAATGAAACAGAAAGAGACAGAGTGTGAGCAGGGAAGAGGCAGACACAGAATCTGAAAGAGGCTCCAGGCTCTGAGCTGCCAGGACAGAGCCTGACATGGGGCTCGAACCCACAAACTGTGAGATCATGACTTGAGCGGAAGTCAGACACTTAACTGACTGAGCCACCCAGGCACCCTGGATTTTGTTTTCTTATCGATTCTTATGTCTTTTTACTGGAGCATTTAGTCCATTGACATGTAGAGTGAGAACTGAAAAATATTAATTTATTGCCATTATGTTGCTTGTAGAGTTGGAGTTTCTGGTGGTGTTTTCTTGTCTTTTCTAGTGTTTGTTGCTTTTCATCTTTTCTTCTTGTTTTTCTTCTGTCTTTTCTCTCCTCAGAGAGTTTCCCTTAAGGTTTTTTGCTGGGCTGGTTTAGTGGTACTCCTTTAATTTTTGTTTGTATGGAAAACTTTTTATCTCTCCTTCTATTTTGAATGACAGCCGTGTTGGATAAATAATTCTTGACTGCATATTTTTCCAATTCAGCACATTGAATATATCCTACCAGTCCTTTCTGCCCTGCCAAGTTTCTGTAGATAGGTCTGTTGCGAACCTGATCTGTCTTCCCTTGTAGGTTGAGGAGTTTTTTCCTCTTACTGCTTTCATGATTCTTTCCTTGCCTGAGTATTTTGTAAATTTGACTATGATAAGCCTTGTTGATGGCCAGTTTTTGTTGAATCTAGTGGGAGTCCTCTGTGCTTCCTGGAATTTGATGTCTGTGTCTTTCCCCAGGATAGGAAAGTTTTCTGGTATTGTTTGCTCAAATAAATTCTCTACCCTTTTTACTCTCTCTTCATCTTCTGGGACCCCTATGATTTTGATGTTATTCCTTTCTGATGAGTCACTGAGTTCTCTAATTCTTAAATCGTGCTCTTTTGCCTTAGTCTCCCTCTTTTTCCCTGCTTCATTATTCTCCATAAGTGTGTCCTCTCTATTGCTAATATTCTGCTCTGCTTCATCCATCCTTGCCACTGTGACGTCCATTTGAGATTGCAACTCGGTTATAGCATTTTAAATTTCATGCTGACTAGGTTTTACTTCTTTTATCTCCACAGAAAGGGATTCTAATCTATTTTCAACCCCAGCTAGTATTCTTATCATGATTCTAAATTCTGGATCAGTCACCTTTCTTGTGTCTGTGTCGGTTAAGTCCCCGGCTGTCGTTTCTTCCTGTTCTTTCTTCTGGGGTGAATTTCTTCGTTCTGTAATTTTGAAGGAAGTAATAGAATCAATAAGGTAAAAAATATTAAAATTAAAAATAAAAACAACAGAAATAAATCAAATAAAGGATGGCACATCCTAGGTGTGTTTTGGTCTGCTTGTTGAATGAAGCTTGATAGATTAGAGAAAAAAGGGAAAGATAAGAAAAGAAAAAGGAAAAAACAGAAGAAAATGTTGGAAAACTTGAAAAAATGAATACAATAAAATAGAATAAAAGTAAAATAGAATTTTAAAAACTTACAAAAAAGTAAAAAAATACAGTAGAGAAAATTAAAGGGAAAACTTTTTAATAAAAATGGAAAATAATTTTTTCTTTTTGTATTCAAGAATAAGAAAAGCAAAAAAGTTGAATAAAAGTACCAGTGAACACAATGAAGTACGATTGAAATTACGTCAGATTCCCCTAGAAGTCAAACTATGACGCTAAACTAAGCAGGTGGAGACTTGTGTTTGTCAAGAGCGCTGTAGGCCCAATTGGGTGGTTTCATGTAATGACTCCGTTCTCCACTAGATGGCGCTGCGTAGCTTCCTGGGGTGGATTGTTGTGGAGCTTGTGGGTGTGCGTGCACATGCGCGGAGGAGTGAAAATGGCGTCCCCCAGCTACCCGGTCTATGGTATCAGAGCTCTGTTCTTCCATCGGCAATTTCGCACCAGCCCTTTGTCTTCGGCTTCTGTCCACCCTCTGCTTTTACACCGGCTGTGACCAAGCCGTCCGGCTGCCAGGCGGCACCTCGGTCCTGAGTTTTCTCTCAGACGTGGCCGTGTTTCCGGACCCCTCACTTCTGAGGGCCTGCGGCTCTGACCCGCTCGGACCTCCTGGGGGAGCGTCTCGCCGCGCGATGGCCGGTGCCGGGCGCGCCCAGGACCGTGCTGCCGCCGCCGCCCAGAGACCCCAGAACAAGGTGACGCGGTCGTG